>JABSTR010001572.1:0-59323 GCA_013339765.2 Haemaphysalis longicornis
AAACGACTGAGGCAGTTGTGTGGTCTAGAAGGAAAACCAAAATTATGCCCACCTCCCTCGCGGGAACCCTGGTGTGATGCAACGCATCTCATGGGGAGTTCCATTGGCGTTTTCCATTGTATTGATTACGCTTATAGCAGGGATTCTCACGCGAAGGAGAGGTGGGCGTAATTTTCCATTTTCACCATGCAATGCACATGCAGTACACGTATGCTCAGGTACGGTCTTTATTGCAAGACGAGATGAGTGCCTTGTGGTCCCGTAAAGTCCACAGTTAGGGGCTCGACGATTGCATCAAGCAATCGTCTAGTACTGCGAGAGAATGCAAGCGTAACGCGGACGACCGTCGACTGAGACCGTCGGAGCGCGGCAGGGCCGCTTTATATTCACAGAGCCCGAAGGAGAAAAGAGGGCGGAGAGAGCGGAGGAAAGAGTACTGCACATGCGTAGCGCGCGCAGCGCCGTTGCGCAGCGCCCCCACCGGCGGCTAGCAACGGAGTGAGAGCGCGCTGCGCCAACCCCGCAGCTGTTTGGGAGAGAGCGTTAGCTATCGGAGAGAGGAGAGGAGGAGAGGCGCAAGCTGTGCGGACAACGCCGGAAAGACGCAGGAAGGACAGGGGCGAGCATGCATGAGGTGCGTTGCATCTAAAACCTACCGAGCAACCATGGCGGCCAGGGGGAGCCACTGGTTGCGCACTCGGCTCGTATACACTTACGTTACCCTGCCACTCTCGGCGCGTCAATCTTGGGGCCGAACGACACGTGCGATGTTCGTAATACAATGTAATTTGCCGCGCGGCCTTTCACTTTACTACAAAATGTCTAGCGTAGAGAGCAACCGTAGCGCAAGTGACGACACTGGTGCTTTTTTGATTTGCATTCTCGTTTTGGATAGTCGGGCTTTATTAGCTTGGATGCGAACTGCATATAGTGTGGCGCCGTTTGTTAGTTTAACTTTGAACAGCACGAAAAGGTATATTTGTGGGGCCCGCCAGGTGAGCACCGCTAGATCAGTTTTAGGGAATATTTCGTCAGTTGTCCTTCGCGGTATGGTAACTCTTACGGCGCCCATCCGCTGAATGTTTTTGCCAAGCGAGGAAACCATGCGCTTCATCTGCCAGAAGTCTGCCTAGAGCTTTTACGGGCGCCCAAACCACAAGTAAACACGCGCCTCGGGCCAGTATTGAAGAAAAACAGTGCATAACTTGATACAGATATCCTTTTAAACTAAGCACGAACCGTCGCGGAAGCATCGCAGCCCACCGTGCCCTGAATCGAAAGGACCCGGTTTTATGCACACATTTTATTCAACTTCACGACAATCCAAGAAATGCTTTAGAACAAACCGTGGTCATCGTCTGGGCATGCGCTTTGAGGGCCGAAGCGCAAAATTTCCAGGCCATCGGTTTCTTCTTTGTTTTAAGTGTACCACACTCTTATTGCGATTTACGGGGCTCAAACCGCTCACTTCACTGCTGCGCAAATCGGGGTTCTTTGATACGTTGCGCACACACTCTACATAGCTGGAGTTGTGTAGAGTGTGTAGACCACAACTACACGTGTACCTTATAGACCGCCGACCTGTATGCAAAACTTCCTTTGGGCAGACAGTCCTAGTGGAGAGAGCAAAATACCGTTCTATCAGACGCAAACTGTGTCCACAGTATAGCGGAACAGTGGAAGCCGACGCGCTACTTGCCGCCATCTGTAAACAAGGAGAGAACCAACAATTACTACGCCCAAGCTGCAATGACTATATCGCAGCAGCCACCAGCGCCCAGCAGTGGCAGCTTGCGTATATCAGAATGGCTGGTATTGTCAGGTTGTCCTGATCACTGAGATTGCAATTTCTCAGCCTGCGCTCACGGTTGACAGGAAGGAGATTGAGAGAAAAAAAAATTCTTGATCCCGCTGCTCCCAGAGAATTGATTGGGGCACGACCGTTTCCTGGAAGTAACCGACACAACCTCATTAAGTGTGATCAATCCTTGGGGATTGGTGCAAATGTGACTGCCTCCGAGAAGTCTTACATCTATCAAGCGCACTAAGCGTGACGGTGAGAGGTGGCTATGAAAGAACTGGACAGCCGCTGTATCTACCGTTCAGGCTATCCTCTGCGCTCACTCAACCGCGATGTTCCTTGCCGCTGCGTCAGTCGATATGTCTTGTTAAGGGGTGCCCGGGCAGTTCTCCCTGATCGTAATTGAATTAGTGGAACTGGGCTTCCTTCTTATCTCCAAATATGATCGAACAAGATACCGTTTGTCCCTACTGATGTATGTATGTTCGCCTTAAATTTCTCGACCACGCCTTTCGCCTTGATTACGCCTTCTAGATAAGTGTGGCAAAAAAAGAATCGGAGTGACAAGCAGTTAGACACTGCCTTTTAAATACGCATCTCGCATATTCATTCTGAACAAGTAGGCTTCATATTAGAAGGGGCGGCATTCTTCGCTGCACAGACGAAACGGCAAACCCAGCATTCTATGTCAAGGCCATGACCTCCTCTTGGACGAAAAAGCGGCATCAAGATCAGGCTCCTAAGAGGCAGGGCCTTGTCTTGCTCAATGGCGACTTGGTAAAAGTATCTGGCAACACTTACTTCGTCATGCGAGAGCCAACTATACATGAACGCAACTATACAAGCACCCAACTGCACGGTATGTCTCCCTGAGCAGCTAGATCCGGACAATGGCGGCTGAATGTAGTGTTTCGCGCTTTTTTAAAAAATGTTAGAACACCTTGAAGGAAGGTGTATGTTCTTTGTGCCTGTGTGTCTGCTATGCCATGTACGTGTGCGCAGTGTGTTGTATACGGCTGTTGCGCAAAAAAATTTTTTGTTTGTGTGCGTTGAAATGTGGCTGTGGTGCGCAGTGAGAATAAGTGAGTAGGTGGGTTTTTGAGGCTGTTTACACCTGACCTAGGCGTCACATGCTGTTCTGCGAGTGGTTCTATGGAAACATGAACCAACTTTTCATTTCTCTCTGACCTCAACGAATTAAGAACTACTTTGTTGATCGTTGTGTCCCTTCAAGTGCAAAAATTAGGTGAAAGTCTCGCAGTTAATGTGTTGGGGACGCGTGGGACATTTATGTAAGCATGCCCGGGGAGGCCAACCAAGAGAATGTAACTGTTTTTGCGCAATCGGTGTTATGTCTCGTGTTGCGCACCTAAATAGTTTCAATAATGGCAACGAGTAGTACAGAATACAGTTCTGAAAAAAACCAACTCTTGTGTACGAATGAGTTTGAGTACCTGGTTTATATGACGTCATTGGTCTCTCAAAGATGCCTCAAAACTCCATACGGAGCAACATCTACAGTGCACGGTTCTCGTTCTGGTGTGAAGAGTAAGCCGTCTGACAAGTTTTTGGCAACCACTTGCACCCATCAAAGCCATATGAATGACCTTTAAGAGGTGTCGGGTTCTGTGCACCAGCCGTAGGGTAGCTAAATAAGTTTGGCACCAGCGGTACATCACGCTGTTTCGAGTTGACCAAACATGCTTAAGTACGCAAAAACCAAGACTACTCTATGCATATAATTTATCAGCTTGTTTGCGCCCTAGAAACCAAGAATTGCCAAACGTATTGCTAGGAATCTACGTAGTTGCAAGCCGAGAATTGGGAGCATAAAAAATGAGGAAGCTCACACTAAACACCGAAGACATGAAGTTATCAAAGTTGTACGCAACCTTCACGACCATCATGAAGCTTAAGTCCTCGATTGCAGTCTAACTTGGTTCTTCTTTGCGGCCGCGCAACGACCTTAACTCCATCGTTGATGCTATACCTGTGAACATCTTTCACTTTTTTGAAAATGGTAATCGTGGACCATATCTTGGAAGGGCGTACGCTATGGCGCGTATTTCTCGTTCCGAGCGAGTAGTGGTGCCCCGATTAGGCCGAACGCCGGATTTTTTTAGCCAATCTTGGGCAATCTTCCCAAGTAGGTAAGCATGCCTCGACAAACATCCGCCGGGCCCACTGGGCGGTTGATGACCGGGGGCGCGCACACATGAACGCTCGGCATTTCTTGGCTTCTAGCCGCCAGGCTATCGCCACTATTTTCGCCAATCACCCTAAGTTGGCATTCTTAGCTTGAAAAACGTGCGGTCGTCGCGGGGAGCGCGCACACGAGCATTTGGCATTTTCATTGATTTTGGTAAGTGGTTCGGGCGGTCATCGCGAATTCTGAGTTCACGTTCCGCGCTCACATGCGCACGCTGTGCATTCTTGGCATTTTTAGCTGCGGACACAAAAATTACAATTTGCTAAACACCTTCGGTGTTAATAAAAAGGTCTATGACAACAAACCTCCGGTGTCTTCGTGACCGAACAGGAATAGGCATAATGTGCTTCCTATTGAAGCATACAAATAAAGAAAGAATACTTACAAAACTTCGCGGGATCGTAAACCGAAGATCCACGAAAGGCGATTCCCTTACGAAATCCCTACCACAACGGCCGACCTTTTTCCTTGGATAATAAAGGTAAACTTTTAGATGCAATGTGTCCTCCTGCATAAAATGTGTTTCAGGCAAGAACTGAAGTTACAAGAGTAATTTGAGGATGGTAATTACAGCAGTAGCTAAGCACGTTTACGCTAATAGCGCGGATGTAGCGGCAACAAGGACAAACAAAAAAAGGCGAGAGAGCAAGACAAACTCAAGGGCAAAGGGCTCGCGACGATGATAGCCGAACGAAAGAATTGCGCAACTTGAGGCTTACAGAAAGAATTTCACTACGCCAATAACAAGAGTAACAAATGGCTGTTACGCTAATAGCGCCAATAAAAGGCTTCAGCGGACGAATAAGCAAGCCTCTCAGTTTAAGTATTATAGAAAAGAAAAAGACGCACTTCAAAAAATACGTCATTTTTTAAACAGAGCAGAATCGAACCACCCTAAACGTTCCTTCTGACGAACTCTCTGTTGTGCACAGATTATGAGCGTCTACCACAGCGCCAGCTGCTAAACGTGGTCATCCACAGAACGCCTCACCAGAAGAATATGCAAGGGATAGAAAAATGCTGCTCGGCGTGCAAGAACGCCGATTTTCACAGCAGTAAAACCCGTAGCAGTAGACGCTGTCACAAGAATTTCGAAGAGAACATTACGCGGCAGACATATATCAATCTAATGACTATGGCACTATGGTAAAAAAAGATGGCATATGGCGACAGATCTTCATTGGATATAGCTTATCGCGTGGCTTGAAAAGAATGTAATTCTTTCGCATCCCCTCATGTAAGTAGTGTTGTTTTTTATTCGGTAAAACCGATTGTACACTATTTTTGTGCCAGGACATGTTTCAAAAGGATGGGGTTAAGCCCGATTTCTTGTGAATGGAACCCGTTCGAAGTATCGATCTGCATAATTGCGGGCTGACGCTCCCCCCGTTCTCAACCAGGACTTACTGGATGCAAGCCCGAGACACACAGCTTTCGTACTCTTTGAGTAGTGAAATGGCTCTTGCCGCGGCTACCCTAGGGTGGCAAATGGTGCACTTACGATGCTGTGCTCAGCTAACAGAAGCTCTTATGTCGAAATAAACTTTATCCGAGCTGAGCTACGTAACATCGGACAGGTTTCGAACGGAGACCGACATGTTGCGATTGCAGATAATAACGTGTGTCAACAAGGATGTGTAAAAGTTCGATGACAAGCTTTTTGCTAATAAAATGTTTCATTATTAACGCTCATTGTCATAACTACTGATCATTTTCCAAATAAACGCCAAATCTATCAGAGTATTTCCTAGAAACCCTTGGTGTCCTTGATTACCAGATTGAAGGAAACATCTTTTTAATGCATTACAGAAGCTCGTGACACCTTCTGATGAAATATCGTGAGTTTATTACATAGCACATCTGTAGATTTTACCCAGCCTTCTCCAAACCCCAAATTTAGAACAAAATCTCGAACATTGTAATGTTTTTACTACCTAACCTGACTACTCCCCTATTATCAGTGTGAGAAATAGCACCCTATTTCTATCCCCCCCCCCCAAACTTCAAATAAGCCGGCGTGTGAGCTATGCTATTCCACCTTGAAGTGATGACTCCCCGTGCGGCATCCCGACAGTCTTTTTACCTCCCCTGTGTGCTATTTCATTTACCTACCCTATCCTCTCTGTCCTATATTCTCTAGCCCCCCACTGCGTTCTATGCAGGTGTATCCTGAAACTGGGTACTATAATATCCGTAGTGGATCTTTCCCTTCTCCATTCGGTTTTCACCACAAACAGTGAAAATCACATACGCGCGGGGTAGGAGCTGAACAAAGGCGGGTAGAAGGCTTGGTGCTTCCAAGAAGTTTGTCTGCACCCCTCGTTCACGAATTGAAGCATTGCACCAGTACATTCGCATGTCCACCTCCGTAGTTTTTACTGCGCAGCACTTTGGCTTCCGTCTCTGGCCTAAGCAATGTCGTCGTCGTTACCGAGTGGACGATGGCAAGACCGAGCAATGAGGAAAGCAAAGGACGAGCGTTTCCGCCAAACTGTGAGGCGAGGGCAGTTCGTCCCTGCGGCGCGATCGATTCAGAATGAAAAAAAGTTGGTCCCACGCATATGTGGAAATGGATTGAAGGGGAAACATTTAGTGATTTTGACATCGTCCTTAAGGACAGTGTTCAGAACTGCGCAAAGAGAGGTTAGATTAGCACCGTTTTAATCGATTGCACAAACTTCGTGGCAAAGACAATGGCAGACTCTACCGCCTCCGCGCTAACAGTGTACCTCCTTGACAGCGAGCGATATTCGCACCATCACACCATCAGGTGGTTCTATCGGAAACCCAGGTCGCGCCTTGTCTCCATCGGTGGTGCGGGTGATTATGAGCAGCCGCAACCCAGCACCGCATTCGGCCAGAAGGCAACATACCCCCCTAAAACAAAGTCGCGAGACAGGCAAATAAAACTTTTCCTTATAAGAGAAGGCAGCGGCTCAATATTAATGCAGGTGAGACTAAATCTTAGCGTGCGACATTCCAAATGTCACGCAACCATTAACTAGAAACGCTTTTAGCTGGGAGCTTAAATAGGTACCTTCAAGAAGTCCAAAAATGTCCCGGATTAGAAAAATTGCCCCCGTATTCATGTTGGTAGAGAAAGAAAATCTTGTGCTCACCGATGGACTCCACGTATGAGGATTGGCGGTTTTGGGAGTCGGATGGAACATTGCTGCTTGCGTCAGATTGATCTGTCGGCAGGCCCTCAGGCGGGTAAACTCCGCTTCGCGACCACGGTGCAGACTGCACCGCTGGAGAACTTTGCGAAGCAGGGAGTGACGCCTTAGCAAAGACCTGGTCCGATTGGATGCCAGCGACGTCACATCTGGGTCGGGTGCGTTGAGGCCTTTGGCCGATCCTATTCCGTCGTGTGCCAGAGGTTCAATGAGCCGTGCAGGAGCCTTGGACGGGTGCGTTTTTTGACATCCCTTGGAACGGTCCTTGGATGCCTTTTGGTCTTGATGCCGTCGAAAGCTCGTTCTGAAGTGGGTGCGTGAGGCACTTTATTCCTTTATTCTTTATTCAACTATACCTGCAGCGCCCGAAGGCGTTATAGCAGGGGGGTTACAGGTTCGAAAAAACAAGTTTTCATTCACAGCAGACACTTGTACATTTGAGAGCCCATTCCACTCATGTATCGTTTTGACAAAAAATGAATTTGCAAAAATTGCAGTCCTGGGACGGTATTCCCTCAGTTTAAAGGAATGATCAATTCGATTTGACAAATAATATGGCGTCTGTAAATACATGTCCTTGTTGATTCCAGTTTTATTATTAAATAATAATTTAATCACAATTTTCTTCTACGTGATGAAAGCAGCTCCCAATTCAATTCTTGTTTCATAGCGGTACAGCTTTCCCGCCATTGATACCGTCCCAGGACGAACCTTGCCGCCCTGTTCTGTATTTTTTCTATCTTATCACTGAGAGATACCTGCGCCGGGTCCCAGACAGCGCAGGCGTACTCTAAGACTGGTCGTACACACGTCAAATACGCACATTCTTTAAGTCGCTGATGCGAACATCTTAAGTTACGCTGAATAAAATTTAACACTCTCGCAGCTTTCGCGACAACATAATCCACATGTACATTCCATGAACAGTCAGAAGAAAAGAAAACACCCAGGTATTTGTAAGTTGTCTTCGTGGTAACTGGCACACCATTTATACAGTATCTATATTCGATCTTCTTTTTCTTCTTTGAAAAACAAAGATTAACGGCACTTATTAAAATTCAAAGACATTTTCCACGTTGTACACCAGTCATGAATACGCACCAAATCGTTTTAGAAGTTGGAAGGCATCCTGCTCACTCTTAATTTTCCGGTAGACTATACAATCATCGGCAAAAAGCCGGATAGACGATGAGATACCAACCGAAATATCATTGATATAAATTAAAAACAACAAAGGACCTAAAACAGAGCCCTGTGGCACACCTGATGTCACGTCAACATAACTGGATGCTTTTCCTGTTCAAAACAACACATTGGCGACGATGCTTTAAATAATTTTCTATCCAGCTTATCACATTTAGGTCTAAATTAAATTACTTAAGTTTTTGCAAAAGGAGAGCATGCGAAACCGAATCAAAAGCTTTTTGGAAATCAAGAAAAATACAGTCAATCTGCCCACTTTCGTCAATACTAGATGATAAATCGTGATAAAATTCAACGAGCTGCGTGGTACAAGATAGCCCTTTACGGAATCCGTGCTGATTTTCTATTAACAATTTTTGCTGTGTTATATGTCGCATTATTTCCTTGTACAAGATGTGCTCAAGTACTTTGCAGGCAATTGATGTTAATGAAATTGGTCTATAGTTGACAGCTTCCTTTTGGGTCCACCTTTGTGGATCGGCACAACGTGTGCCATCTTCCAGTCATCTGGTAAGACACCAGTAGATAAAGACTTCGAGTAAATTAAGTAAAGATACATGGAAACAGGAGAAGCACAATGTTTGTAAACACGCAGAGGAATGCCGTCAGGACCATTCGCTTTTGTTTCATCGAGATTACTTAGAAAGGCTTGAATGCCGTTCACGCTAAGCTCAATAGGCTGCATTAAGGGTACGGGATATGCACATGGGATATCACAGTATTCATCAGTCTTTGGCGAAAATACAGAACGAAAATATTCATTAAGGCAGTTCGCCTTGTCTATATCTTCCGAGAACACTTGATTATTATATTGGATTTCGTTAATACCGGTAGCATCCGACCCGCAACGTTTTAAGTACCGCCAAAACATTTTGGGATTTGTTTTCATTTCTTCGTTTAGCCTATTAAGTAGCCCGCCTTCGCGTTTTTTGCCATAACTTTGTATTCACGCGTTAGGGCGCTTAACCTGTCGAAGTGTTTTTTCGCCTTCGTTCTTTTGAAGCTACGGTATACTCGCTGCCTGTTTTTAATTATTTTTAATAACTGTGAGGTAACCCAAGGCTTCTTGCGGCTTTTCATCCACGAGAATGCACACTTGGTATGTAAATATCTACAAGTTCCATTACTTTACTTTTAAAAGCACACCACAATTCTTGTGTGGTAGAATATTCGGCAAGGCATTCGAAAACAGGCAGATGATTTGAAAGCGCCTGTGACATCGCTGAGTAATCACCTTTACCAAAAAGAAATACCTTCCTTGTAGGTTTCTTCTTTGCCTTGTTCTTTTCAAACTTGATACTCGCGACGACAGCGGTGTGATCACTTATACCCGGAACGTTATCGACAGAAGTTACAATAGTGGGGACATTACAAAACATCAAGTCTAGAATGTTGCCATTTCGGTTGGCTGATGCACATACTGGTACAGCCCAAAAGCATTAACGATGTTCTTCATCTCGCTGTTAATACGGCTACCAGTTTTGCACGTGCATGCACCGTCATCCCAAAGCATATCTGGTAGGTTAAAGTCTCCAGCAAGAAGAAAGATTTCCCCAGAAATCTCGGAAATAGTTTCATGTAAAAGTTGTAATGAACTAATGTCGGAGGCAGGTGGTCGATAAAACGCCCCGACGGCAAAAGAAGAATTATCTTCTAATCTGATGGAGCACCAAACTGATTCCAATTTCTCATGCCCAATATCAAGCGCCGATGAACGAAGTGAGCAGTGAACGAGTACAAAGACTCCCCCGCCTAAGCTGGGCCTGTCCTTCCGATAAGCTATAAAATCATCTGGGAAGACTTCACTATCACAAATAGACGGGTTCAACCAAGACTCTGTGCCAAATACGATGTCAGCTTTGAAAGAATGAATTAAACCGGCAAATTCTTCGACTTTATTTACCAGGCTTCTACAATTGATTACAATTGCGACAAGGTCGCGACGGGCACCGCTTTTGACAAGAACTTGTCATCGTTTGCGCACTTGCACAACTTCTTCTTTTTCCTTATCCCAAACGAATGCTTGGCCGTTGATGACAATCCGGTCACCCTTAAGCTTTACTTCGTCTTTATCGGTCCGTTTCGCTTTCGCGTATTCCCACAATCGCTTACGTATGTCACGGGTCTCGGGAGAATAATCTTGATCGACGCTGTAAGGCGAGCCCTTAAACTTTTTTGCATTAGTTAGTACGCTTTGTTTTTCTTTGTACGAGGAGAAATTGACAACAATAGGTCTTTTCCCACTTTCAGTGTACCGGCCTACGCGGTGGGCCTTCTGTATGGAGTGCAAATCAATCTCAAGTTCTTCTTCACAAATAGTTGTGATCAAGTTTTCCGACTGTTCCCAAGTCTCGGCTCGATTGTTGTCATCGACACCGTAAAACACAAGATTTTGCTGTCGGCTGCGATTTTCTAATCTGTTATTTCTACTTTGCAAGTCTTTAACTCGCTGTGTCAAACTAGTGATCGCATTCGCCTGCTCCGATGCTGATTTGTTTAGCCCTTCAATCTCTTGTTTAGTTTTGCCTAGCTTTTCATTGATTTCCGTTATCATTGCTTCATGCTTTGCACAGCTCGCATCGATAGATTTCAACTTGTTAATTATTTCTGCTTGGCCATCCTGGAGGCTTTTCAGTAAGGCCAATTCTTCTTTTGTAACAGGGCCTGGATTAAGTTCCACATCCCCAGAAACCAGTAGAAGCAAAAATAGGTAAAGAACCCTGTTAGCAAAAAGGCGGAACCGTTTGCGGGAGCATTTCCGACAGGCATGCTTGTAACAATGCTGGGCAACACAAAACTTCGTGGGAGGAGCCGGCAGAGCACAGTAGCAGTACAGTAGCAGTACTAAAATGACCAACCTGCATGAACAAAAGTGACGTGAGCTGCATGTCGGCAAGAGTGCCGGCTCCAAATCCCACGAAGCCAAAGTGCTGCGCGCTTAAGTAGTCCCCGGTGTGGTCACGTGGTCCTTGCGGCCCGAAGATTGATGGCTGATCTTCAACTGTTATCTTTTCGGCTGGAAGCTTCACAGGCTTGAAATCGTTGAAGGCAGCAACGAGGCTCATGGCTGGTGGCCGTAGACCAGCGAAATGCAAGCGGTGTTAGCGAACATGGTCCGCACCGAAAAACTACGCTCTCTTCCACTGCACCGGAGCATACTTCTGTTCCAGAGCGGCCAAACCTGCATGAACAAAGACGTGAGCTGCATGTCGGCAAGAGTGCCGGCTCCAAATCCCACGAAGCCAAAGTGCTGCGCGCTTAAGTAGTCCCCGGTGTGGTCACGTGGTCCTTGAGGCCCGAAGATTGATGGCTGATCTTCAACTGTTATCTTTTCGGCTGGAAGCTTCACAGGCTTGAAATCGTTGAAGGCAGCAACGAAGCTCATGCTGGTGGCCGTAGACGAGCGAAATGCAAGCGGTGTTAGCGAACATGGTCCGCACCGAAAAACTACGCTCTCTTCCACTGCGCCGGAGCACACTTCTGTTCCAAGAGCGGCCAAAACCTGCATGAACAAAAGTGACGTGAGCTGCATGTCGGCAAGAGTGCCGGCTCCAAATCCCCGGCTTCTTGTCGGGAACCTTCCAGTGTCTTTCGTTCAAAAGGCTTGGCGAGAGTCTTCTTTTCACCGTGGTCTTTCGTTCGAGACAATTTTGCCATACGCGTAGATGGAGAACGTTGCCGTCGGGACATGCTCGGCGCTCGCTTTTGTTCCGAAGGCACTTCTGAGCTTCCGCCGGGCGTTGATTTGTTTGCAGCAGCATCGGCCTGTAATGGCTGCGCGGCTGACGGATACTGTTGTGCAAGCTGCGTCTTCGAAGACGAGCGCTGATGGCGTTGGGGGGCCATTGGCTTTCCCTTTGGCGATGGGCTGTGCTTTGTGCACCTTTTGCGCTTTTAGATGGCGGGAGCTCGAATCTGCAGGGTGTGCGCTCGGGCGTTCACAAAGCACGAGCGTGCATTAAGTTTGACCATGATGATTGTGGGGCGGAGGATGTGGTCGTGCCGTAGAAGCGATATCCTGTTTTGGGGAGAGTACAAGCCCGGCACTTCCCTTGCTTTGCTGAACGTTAGCTAAATGTGCCTATGTTCCACGTTCTACCCCTTAACCAAACTAAGTCATACTAAATCACTTTTATTTACAAAAAATTACAACTTGAGGCAATGAAGCATTCATCATAAAAAATTCTGGCTGCTACACAAAAGCTATGCTCGGGTTTCACTCAATGCCATTTTATTTAAAACCCCCGTTTCCATTTCAAGGCTACTTATTTTTTTGTATTGCATAGCTTTGACAATACACAAAATATTACAGGTCAACAGCGTAACCGATCACACAAGAACCTGGTGAAGCTGCCCAGCCGAGGGCTAGCGTTGTTATTAAAATGTCATCAATGCTTTGAGTTCCTCCATTTTTTGTAGAAACCCGGGCAATATCTCCTGAGATTAAGAGGCTTCAACAAACGTACTCACGCTATCCCTTTAATACTTCGTTGAACAAGCGGCATCAACATCACTATAGAGCCATGAGGCTACTGTTGCCACACAGCGGAGTAGGTGTGTCAGTGAAAGGAGTGTTTCCACTCGAACCGGTAGATAGGGCTTTGTTCGTACTGGAAATGCCGGGCTTGTGCCTATCTGGGAACAGAATGTGGCCCAAGAGCACGTGTTGTTTCCCTTATTTAGGGTGCTTACCTGACCAATCCCCCTGATATGGTATTATACACTTTTCGGGCACACATGCGGACATTTGAGATGATAACAATTTAAGAAATCTTCCTCGTCTATTTTTCTTTGTTTTGGCGCTGACTAGTGGATTGCTATAAGTTCAAAGTTGAAGATACATTTTTGTTTTCGTTTCTGGCTCCCGCCTATGGTAACAAAGCCCAAGACAGATTTCATGTTGCAGCGAGCTTTTTAGAAGGAAAACGTAATGGGCACTATATTTTTTGTGAAAAAACCCTTGTTAACCAATTGAAGGCGCGCCAGTTGTGCATAACTGAAATGCAAATACGCGGGAAACAAGACAACAGGAATAGACTACATGTTACCGTGCCCTTCCTGTCGTCTTGTTTCACGCACTGTTTGTAACTCAGCTCTTGTTTATGTTGCGGTCAACGCATTTTTCAAGTCAGTTCGTGAGAGAGATGACAATCGGAATGCGCGTTGTGGTGGGCTGGCAACTATAGTTCGAGAATCCATGTGTTGCTGTAGCCGCCTTCCTGCCACATCATTAGAAGGGCCAGGTCCTCCTGCCGGCAGTTCGTGAAGAGGTTTTGTGCAGCTCTGGAAATGAACAAATTGGGAGAGGCTGTAGGGCTGGGTTTTGTGCACATTCCAGAAGTATGTGTCGTAAAATACGTAGTGATGGATAACAATTTCATTGAGTTGTGAACTGTGAGCAGAAAAAAAATCCTCCGTCGCATGCCCCCGCGCGAGGGACACGAGTAAATGCAGAGCATAGGGGTCGTTTACTTGGTGTAGGGTCGGTGGCGTAGGGTGGACGGCAGCCGCGTGTCGCGCACGAATCGAAGGGTCCGTGGCCCGACGCTGACGAGCAGACGCTGCTTCTTCCTGACGAAGGCCTGGATCCGCTGTCTCGACGTTGACGCTTGGCCACGGCTTCTCGTTTACGAAGGTCGGCGTCGGCGGCACGCTTACGACGCTTGCGTTCGGCGTCGGCAGCGCGCCGCCTCGCCGCCTTGTCTTCTGCCGACGTCGATGAAGACGATGGTACGATGTCTTGTACTGGTTCCGCGACGCTGATGTTGGATTGCGTCGCGGTACTAGTTGAAGGTCTGCTTCATCGCTTATCAACTGCCACCGCCGACGAACGCAAGAAAAGAGAGCGCAGGAGTTGACTGGAGTGGAGCCCGCGCCAACCCGCTTTATAGGGGGTGGTTGTATTGCGGTAACGTTTAGTGTTTCGGGGGTTGGTGCTATCACGTGTACACCACGCAGCTATCACGCCGCTAGCACGCCGCTGAGTCGCCAACGCACGCCGCTGACGACATAGTTTGAATGAGTCAAGGATATAAGGCGCGTTCGTAGCCTTTTATTTTGCGTCGTTTTGTGGCGCAGTGGGTAGAGCACCATGTATCTTGCGTTTCCTCCCGCAGGGTCGTGGGATCGAAACCAGGCGCCGGTAACTGTTATTTCTTCTTCTTTTTATAGTGTAGGGGGAGGCTGGCTGCTGCGGACGCCGACGCACGGGTGACATCGTGAGTTATACAAATGCTCTGCATTTATAATAAATGCATTGGCGGTGGGTGTACGAATGATCCTGTTTGTAATAGCGGGGGTGTGATTTATGAAATATTACTTCGGGTAGGTGAGGGCAGATAAATTTTCTCGGGTGGTCGGGTGAACACATAATGCCTTAAAATTTCAGATGTGGTGGGGTTCCCAGTCATCGTAGGTGTTCGGTAGTTCATTTTGTGAGGCCGTTGATGGGAGAAATGTGTGCCCTTTACACAGAAATGTGCATGTATTCATATGATGAAAACTCCCGCCAGAGATGCACCTATGCTATAAGGTTTTCCTAGTAGAGGGTTCCGGATTAAATTTGAGCTCCTGGCGATGTTTAACGGGCGCCAAAATCTCGACACAGTTGCGTTTCTTCTTTTCGCCTCCATGAACAAGGGCGATAACGAGCTGATAGAATTGAACTGGTTAACCCATAACCACAGAATTGTTTATTTATTGCGAGTCCCAATACTCACACCGGGTTACATAGCCCAGCAGAGCACGCACCCGAAAGATGTACATTGACTTAAAGGTGCCCTGGGTTTCGAAATCGACACTAGTGCAAAACATTACACGGGGTTAAATACCCGAAGGGCATCCGATAACCAAATATGCACATTAACCAACGTTTTCCGCTCAATTTCCTCTTCAAGAGTACCGCAAAAATGACCCAAAGCGCCAAAAAGTGCACTTCAGGTAGGTTTATTCTTTCAAAGGATACACGGCGATCACGCTATCTAACCTTGTTCACCGTGTTAATTTTCCCTACAGTGTGCTTTCCGTTCTATGGTGACTGCTAGGGCAGCACCAACTACCCCTCTCAACCTCGCAACAACGTTCAAGCACTAACGCTAATTACGCAAAGTATAAAGTACAAAGAAATGGACAGAACCTTAAAAAGAAAAATAAGATACACATCTAACACACTACTGTCTTGACGTTTCCTTTTACTTGTGCGCTGGGAAAATTAGCCTTCCTTTTGTATCCGGCAGGCTACCAAACACGGATGACAACCTATTCGGTCGGCGCGTGTTGAGTTGGGAACGTTTCTTCAATTCCTGGTACCTTATAGCTTATGTACCGAACGCTGCTCCTACATGTGATGGTGTGACAAGGTGCGCAAGGTTTCTATTCTAAGTAAAGTGTATGAGAGCAAGCTGGTGTTACAAGAGGAGGTACAGCAACCATGGGGAGTCGGCGACTCTAATGAGGTGGCACTTATCTCAGGAAGCAGATGCTTCTAGAACATCCCATTACAGTGAGAACATTGCCAAAGAGGAAAGAGCAATCAAGATGAGTGGTGGCAACGTCGGGATTTGTCGTTATCAATACATACGGACGTGGCTATAAGCCGGCAATGCTTTAAGCACCAAAAAAGGCCGTCGTGGACGGTTTGACACAGTCAAAAAACAAAAAAAAACCAAGCTGTGGCAGTGTTCAAGGCACGGACAGTTAGGCCCAAAGCAGATGTGAAGGTATTTTAGTCGCGTAAAAAAACTCTAACAAAAGATATTGCGCCACTTACGAGCTTTACAACCATTTCAGCATTTTGTTCGAAGGAAAAGTCTCAAAACTCTCAATGCGGACGTATTAGATTGCTGAGTAGGTCAGAAATATGGCGCCACTTCCAGACGCACAGACTGCATAAAAACGATCGTCTCCGTGAAGAACAAAACCAGAGAGCCTAAGGGACAGAAGTCGAAAAATTATTATCTGAACGGGAACCAAACCGAGAGCTTCTGGATAGCGACACCATTACTAACCCCCATGAAACGCTTGCTTCATTGGGCTGATTAGTAAAAGTTCCTCTATACAGTGTGTGGGGGCCTTCGGAGTAGATGAGCTTGTCAGACAAGTACGCATGCGTACATTAAGATTTTGTGCTTGCAATTGCAAAATCATAAATCAGGCAAGTAGGAAAACATTTCAAATGCGGAGCATTTCTTAGGCTCGCCTGGTCCTGCGTCGTTGATGGCGGCGCCGTCCACACGCTCACTGCGCATGCGCAACTCTCCTCCTTACACCCACAGCTCCGCGATACTACACTATAAAAAAAGAAACAGTTAGCGGCGCCCGGTTTCGATCCCACGACTCTCGGGTTGCAACGGGAGGTACGCGGTGCTCTTCCCACTACGCTACAAATCCGGGACAGGAGCAAGTGTCACGAACGCGCCTTATGTCCTTTACTCATTCAAACTACGTCAAGAAGCTACTGATACAACGAAGGCACGCGAAGCTGAACGTCAAGGAAAACGACGAACTGAAAAATTCCCCCGCATTTCCCCGAGGGGGAGAATGTGAAAGTGCGAATGCGCGGTTGTCGGCCCGCTTGCGGCGCTTGCGCTCGGCCCCCGCAGCCCACCGCCTCGCCGCCTTCTCTTCCATCTCTTCCATCGGGTTTTGTAGTATCACGTGTACACCACGCAGTTATCAAGCCGCTATAACGCCGCTGAGTCGCCAACGCACGCCGCTGACGACGTAGTTTGAATGCGTTAAAGATATAAGGCGCGTCACTAACACTGATATCACCGTCGCGTCCGTGGCTTGGTCGGTAGAGCGTCGCGCTGCGGCCGCAAAATCCTCGGATCGAAACCTGGCGCCGGATGCTGTTTCTTTTTTAAATATAGAGGAGCACTGCGGACGCCGCCGCCGCCACCGCCGCCGGCGGTGGATGGTTTGGGGTCGCTTATAAAGTGCATTCGCACTTAAAACTTTAGGGGGGGATGCTGAATTTCCAGTGGGAAAGCTGTGGCGGGAAGCGCCACGCGCCTTGCAGCTCAACCAGCCCCGTCCGCAGTGCCTCTGATGCTGATTGTGGCAGGATGCCCCTAGGGATTGGCCAACCAAAGAATCCATCACGAGATAGGTTCGCGTTCAACCACCGTCGCCATCTTCCCGTAGGGGAACCGCCGAAGAAGAAGAAGAACGAGAAGACAAAGCTGCAAAGAGGAGGGCGTGTACATTGCTCTCAGCCGGTGCACCAATGTCAACAACCTTCACCTCACCAAAGCTGACGGAGACTACCGATTCTACCCACAGAGACAACATCGACAAGAACATGATGGACGAGTTTCGGCGCCTCGAGAACCACCGCCTACTCACCGTAACACAACAGCACTTGCGTGCCTTTGTGGACCACCGCGTGTGGACCCAGACGCGGAATTCCCTCTGGCGCTAGTAAAAACCAGATCACTCAACATAACGGCAACACAACGGAACTACACGGAACCGCCACGATGCTTCGAATCCTCATCAGGGTTCCCCACGGGAAGATGGTGTAATTTTTTTTCTTTTCATTTGCACTTCCTTTAATGGTGGAAAGCTCGCTGATGCTGAAAGATAGCCACTGTCGTCCGGATTTACCACTGCTCATTAAAACTGACATTTGTTTTCAGAAAAGTAATAAACACATGGCTTGCACTCAAATTCTTGCATTGTATAAAACTTAATATCAAAATACGTTTTACACACCAACCGGAAGGTTATGGTGGCATTACGCGGTTAGTCAAAGAATGCTTTTCGTTCGCACTCATTGTTAGACAAGTAGTAAATTTGGAAAGCGGACATTTGGTGAAAGTCGTCACATCAGAAAAAAAAATTCTGTAAATGGAAGATATTGACTTCACTGCTACCTTGATAACAAGAATTGTGAATAATTGGGAAACTGCAAACTACAATAAATGTGAAGGAATCCAGGTATCTTTGCGTTATCTTTGGAGTTCCCCCGAAAATGATCCCGGTTTTTTTGTTAGTAAATTAGCAGACAGCAGCGGTAGAGCCACTCCTTGTTGGCAATGACAACATGTTTATGTACCCGCAGGACGAGTGACGTCATGGTCGCCCAGGACCGAGATCTTTTGAACTTGTCACGACGGCAGTGTCAGCTCGGTTACAATATTGTTTATTGTTAACACTGTGAAAATAATTGCATCCTGTTTATAAGTAAGATGATTAGCGGCTAACGCATTGTTGATTTTGAAATATTCAGGGCTCTGGTTATCGGTATTAAATTTATTCTGATAATATTAGCAAGAACCAGTGCACTGAAACTGAGACCCCCGGTATAAAATGAAAGGGACGGCGGCTGGTGTAACTACTAAAACTAATTAGATAGGCAAGGAATATACACATACGGGTACGCGAAATAAAATAGGAAGAAAAGAAAGCAATCGATGGCATTGCGTAAGTACCAACAAAATTGTATTAAAACAAAACAAAGAGGGAGCCAGACAAAAACACTCGTATACTCACGAACACTTATGTCCGCAGTCTTTTTATTTATTCATACAGCAAGGCAGTATGTGTACCCAGGAAGTGCGGGCAACAAAACAACGGAATTGTAGGTAAAACAATAATAGAATTCTCACAGACGCGACAGAAAGTACATTAGATACCTTAGATTACATCAAACTATATCATACAATAAAGGAAACAGAGCAAGTAACCTCATACCCAGACTGTAATAACAAGTAAGCACGAAGGACGACCTTGTGCTTGCAAAAATTACCATACGCCAAACTTACCTGGCGCCAGTGAGTTTCACTCCGATACGGTTACACCCACACGGTTGCATGGCTGAAACACGCTTATTCCCTTTTTGGTTTTGGGGAATGCTTCCATTCATGCTCTTTGATATGCTCTACATGTTTGTTCAAAAGTCAGCCGAATAAGGCGTGCTGCCACACTTATGACAGTTTGTTAACATACAACATTTTTCTTCGCTAAATAATGGTCCCACAAACCTTCACTAACGGCGGCCCAAGTTCTATCTAGTTTTATTCGGTCCCGCAAAGGAGGAATACTGTCTACACGAGATGCACTCAGAAAATAAGCGGTTGGTGTGTTTTAACTTCGCATCAATTTTTTTCTAAAGGTGACATGTAGAGCCGACAATTGAAAATTCTTTTACAAGGTAAAATTTAAAGTCCCCTTCTTCACACGTATCAACACGAGGTGTTTGTAGTAGTTGCACGCAAATATCTGTGACATTGATGGTCTGTTCGAAAACATACCGAGCAGCGGAAACCGAATCAGTAGAGCCATCCCACATAGCAGGAGATAGACACGTCTCTTAGAGAAGTGAGTGCACCTTCCTGCAAAATTATAGATTCTTGTGAAGTTTTGATATAAGAGTTTTACCCAAACTTATTTCTCGTCTCGGTCCTTCAACTTGCTTTCCGAGTGAGAGCCAGTAATTTCGTCTTATTTTTTTGTTTGGACATAACACATGCATAACATTTATTCATTTCCTGATCATAAAATTTCCACATTAACGAGCAGCTGTCCCCGCGTTCCTAATTCATGTCTTTGTTTCGGTACGCTAGTTCCCCGCAAAAAAGTGCCGTCAGTAACATTATGTCGCTACACTCCTCAATGACTTGCATACTTTAGAAGGAAATAGAAAAAAACTGCAAATTCTGCCCAAATTACAAGGCTGGACCTGCATTGCTTCTTCCATGAGCTCTACGGAACCCATGCCATTCACCGGCCTTCCTTTCATCTGTGAAATAACCTGTTGATCTTCAGAGGTAGAGCTCTCCAGCGCGGCATCCCACTGCGCCTTGCTTTATGTTTAGTAAATGTGTCGTGTGTTTGTCTGAGTTTGTTGTGATGTGCGGGCATTTCCGCATGATGAGTGAGAGCTTTGGCCACGCGGAACAAACTTAATATTTTGTTTCTTATAGGTCAGGATTCATCTGATGGTATAAGACTAGGTCTGATAAGAAAAAATCGCACCCATCTCCCCGAAGTGAATGATGATGAGAGGGGCGAAGCTAAAATGCTGTCGGTAAAACAGTGAAACATTCGCCCACCCATCAAATAAAGATTCGACACGTCAAGCTTTTCCACCGCTCCGTTGACAAGCCCGTCGACGACGTCGATATTTGGGTTGAATATGTAGGGCTTGTGTGGGGCGCTGAGAATCTCCATGTGTAAGTTGGCGATTTCGGTGTGTTACATTTTAGCCACCTTGGCCGTCGCCTTCGGCAGAGCGTCTTTTGTCGCGTACTTCCGGTACGTGTCCTCAGCTCGCAGGCGACGAACGACAACCTCTTTTCTTCCTCTCCTCCTTTTTCGGTAGCAACGAACGCGTTGAACGTTTTGACCTCTTCGGCCAACCTTTCGTTGCCAATCTATTGGGGGATCCTGCCACAATCATCATCAATATGCCGTGTACAATGTGCCATGTATGGCCGGGACAGGCCCGAGCAAGAGGAGCTTCGCCCCTAAAATATTCTTGAGTAGTCATTTTGCTACTGCCGTGCCCTCTATATAGCGACTTGTGGGCCATGGATATTTCCGTGCGTTCCAGCTGCTGTATTTGAGAATTTCCTGATACGTGGCGAGCTTGCCGCTTTTCTGAGATGCATTCAAGTTGGTTTCCTTGGAGACATCTCAAGCCTCCTCATGTGCCCTTTCTTTACCTGCAAAGTGGTCAGTGCAGGGACCCAAAGTCGCACGACGGGGAGGAGGTTTTCGTACTTGGTGACACGCTTTAGTAGGGAAATTGTTTGGGCGATACACGTCCTCTAGTAGAGTTTCAACTGGGGACCTGTGATTCGTATACAACCACTCCCTACGTTTGGGCACTAGAGGTCGCTAGGGCGATAGCCTCTTGTTCGGTCTTACTGTGTGCGTCTTTACGATTGTCACAGCCGCTTTCTGATTTCCTGGACAGTCGGCGACATCCATACACATAGCCGATTCTTCACCATATTCGGCTGCATCCGTATACCAGACATTGCGCTCTATTCGAAGTATTTTCTACTGGTTTTTGCCCGAACGCCGGCCAGAGGACTTCCCAAAGCCAGCGAAATAGGACTTTTGCCCCTAATGCGAGCAGTTCAGAGGACCAGCCGAAGAACTGCTCGGTGCTTCCATATAAATAAATTGGTCGCAGACTCAGGCTTGTCGACGTCCTGTCTCGTGACTGGGACGAATGTTCTTAGGAGAGGACTGAACTTTTCGTGAGATCTGACGACAGATGCCATTTCGACTTGCTCGATATTCCTCTCGTCCTCCTCTATGGTAAGATCGCACGGAACGTTCCGCCCTGTTTGTATACCTTGAAGACGTACACATAAATAACTAGTGAGACTAAAGACGTTTGGTTTTTAATGTCGAAAACACTGTATTTTTGTATATTGCAGAAAGTACCTGTAAGTAACAAAAAACCATGAACAGCACCATAAACACAATGATTAGGCATAGAGGCTTAGACACAATACCGAACCACGAACATACGTTCAGCACGGAGTTTACAAATACACAATATTTGAATATGAGCGTTTCTTAAGCACTTAGTTGTACAATGACACATCGAGTTTCTCCTGATACAGTTAAACGTTTATTGTCCAACACTTAAATGTGAGTGCATTGTGTCGGACCGTTATAATAAACATGAAATATTTATGTATAAAATTTGAAGCGCAACTGTAAAGTTTAAATATTGTGAGCGTAAGGGATGTGCATTGAGAATATTCCCCGTGAACCTGGCATCATCATCATCCATTCTGGTCACCAAGGGGTATGCTTCTCCATCACTCATAGCCAGCCGCCCATTGTAATTATCATCAGGGGTAATCATCATCATCGTGCGTTCGGCCTCCTCGGAACGTTCGGAGTCAGCAAGCTAATGAACGCGGTCTCCAGGAACAACCGGCTTCTCTCAAGTTATGGAGGGTGATTTTCGTCCCAAATTCTACCTCTCGCAGTCGCTTACGGTCGCTGTCTACCTCTCGCGGTGCTTACGGCTGTGAGCGCCCACCCTCGAGCTATTCTTCGCAGGAGCCGCTCGCGGTGGTGGACCGCCACAGCGAGCGGCTCCTGTGAAGAATAGCCAATACGAGTAGACGTTCAAGGGTCAGAGCTCACAGAGGTAAGCACCGCACATCACGCGAGTGCACCCGCCAAATTCTCTCGATACCGGAATTTCACTTCCCCAAACCCAGATCCCTCAACCCGTATCGATCCCCTCACATTAGATGAACACACCCTTAACCTTGTAATACGGTTCGCCACTAAGAGCGGTCTAGCGCGAGTTATATAGCGATGGCCAACACCAGTGAATGGACCATTCAATGCTGAACAATTGTCCTGTGAAAAACTGATGCCGCCTCCCGAAGACCACGAACTCATACGAGCCCCCTTCAACCATGAATCCTCCCCTCCCAACTCCCCCACAAGGTCTCCGGCCTTTCCTTTTTGAATAAAATATTTAACAACAACAACCGCTCGAGAGCGGCAAGCGGGGCTCACTACTTGCGAGTAGTGAGTGCACTCGCACTTGTGAGTGGTGAAAGCACTCGCACTCGTGAGTGGTGAGAGCAGTCGCACTCACGAGTGGTGAATGGGGTTCACGGCGAGTGGTGAGCGGGGCTCGCCGCGAGTTGAACTCACACTCGCGAGTGGCAAGCAGGGCTCGGCGCGAGTGGAACTCGCAATCGCGAGTGGTGAGTTGGGCTGACCGCGAGTCGAACTCGCACTCACGAGTGGCGAGTGGGGCTCACCGCGAGTGGCACTCGCACTCACTCGCACTTGCAATCACCAGCCCACAACGATGGCGAGGCTCACTCACCTCTCATTCATGAGTGGTGAGTGGGGGGTGTGTGAGTGCACTCGTGAGTGAGTTTGCCGACCTATGCCAGGCAATGTGCGCAGTACGCGTGGCGAGATCACAACTGAGCAGCACGTTTTTATCGCTGTTGAAATGTATATTTTTTTGCTCACACAGGCTCGTAGATGTCACGTCGCATGTATTTCAAAATGAATTAACAGCGTACTTTTCTCCGCACCTATACCATCATCCTTGGCGTTAACTGGCTGCGTACGAGCTGTCGGTGGCGATGGTAGCAACTACCTAGCCACGGCGGTGTCGCCGGGAACAAGTTAGTCGCTGATTGCTTGCCCGGATTACTCGGTCTGTAGACAACTTTTTCTGTAATTTGCATCAAAACTGCGAGTATGGGGCCCACGGTGGCCACAACAAAAATCTTGTGGTCGCATAACCACAGGATATGTGTTCTAGCAGACGACAACCTAACCCGGCATCCTACAAGTTGCGCCACACGTAGGGGACGCCATGGTATGTTTTTAAGGCCAATAAAAAAATCGGAGGCAAAGAATGAACAGAAAGAGAGCAGGACAGGAGCGGTTGGAGGTCAGTAGGAGAGTTATTCGTCGTGCAGTGGCCTAACGACTCTTGATCGTAATATATTATTATTATTATTATTATTATTATTATTATTATTAGTAGTAGTAGTAGTAGTAGTAGTAGTAGTAGTAGTAGTAGTAGTAGTAGTAGTAGTAGTAGTAGTAGTAGTAGTAGTAGTAGTAGTAGCAGTAGAAGTAGTAGTAGTAGTAGTAGTAATCCGACGATCAGCCGCATTCAGTCGTTCGTGTGCAGTCGATGTGCGAGTCTGGAAGCCGACGCCAGAGAGTTTCATACACTAACAACTAGAGAGGAATCTGGTGCTGCGATCGTACGCCTCGATGGACGTGATGGGTAGTTTTCGATTCAGATTGGCGCTCCATGGCTTGTGGAAGTCACTATGAATTGCAGGCTGTTTCGTTTTCGTTTTGGGTTTACATGAACGGATTTGCCTACGCGGGGTGTTGGAAGAAGCGATCAAAAATACGTTTCTCCTTGAAGTGCATGCCGCGCGCGCACTGACGCCGCCCTGAGTGGAATGTTTTATAACCAAGAGTTGCGAATTCGGTGGTAATCAATTCATTGCCGGCACAGCAAGCACGAAAACACAAATGACGGCGCTCTGTGCGGCGAAGTTGTGTGCGAATTAGGAGTTGCGGCCCTGCTCATTAGGCAGAGCAATGTACTGCTGAAGCTGACGACAGTTGCGAATACCTTGGAACAGCCACAGCTTTCGTGGGAAGGCCGGCTCGTACGGCAGGACCAGCAGTACCAGCGGCTGATAGGAACACAGCTTGATGAATGTCACTAATTCAGGCAAGAATAACTTCTCCAAAGGTAATCGGTTTCTTTTATCTTATGAGCACAAAACGTTTCTTTGGATTGAGAAACCACAAGAGCCGGAACTTTTACAATTAGTTTTTAAAATCCGCGTCCTGCTGTAGTTGGCAGAAAATGGCAAGCCTGCTCCACATACCTCCTCGACTCCGCGTGTGCTTATTATTTAAACGCGCCGTTTTATTTCGTAGAAAACCAGTTTTGGTAACTAATTTTCTTGTTCGCCATGTCATTTGTAAACGGAGAACCGGGCGATAAGAGTTTTTTTTTGTCAAAAAGCACAATTTGAGCAGCCATAGGCCCGTTTTGATCCTACGCAATCCGGTTCAGAACTACCCATCATTCCCACTGAAGCGTAAGTGCAGCCGCCGTGTTTGCGTTGACACTAGCGTCAGTCATCCCACATCGCTTCTATACGGTATTCCCCTACCCCAACCGCTGAAATAAAACACCTAAGTGTAGCTACACCTACGCTTATCAGTCGGCATACGTCTTGGTCTAGGTGTATACCAACTGATTATTTCTGCCAAAGCTAAATGAAAAAAAGAAACAAACATGCATCTATAAAAGAACTTGTAAAGGGACGTGATGCAACAGCTTGAGAGATGACGTCATCCCTCATATCTACACTCTCTGTCAATATCGGATGCAGTTTACGTTCCACAGCCAGCGTGCTACTTCACCGCTCCCTGCAGGTAATATCCAGTTTTGTAAATATAACATTTAAGCTCGCCAAAATTCAATAGTTTAGGCTGTCATTCCCTCTGGTCGTTGTGGCGTCTGAGCGACTAGTGACACACGGTCAGTGTTTCGTGTCACCACCGCCAGAGGCACTGGCTGCATTCAAGTGCACTGCCGGATGAATTCATCTGTGTGCATTCGCACACAGAGGGCGCGGCTAGAAATCTCATAGAGTTGTGTGAGGTTTAATCCTAGACACGGTAGTTGCGGGTGCAACAGCGGCCCTTTATATAAAACAGTAGTCTCGGCATTGCTGAAGCGCAGACATGCAGCGAAGTTCAGTGTAAGCAAGCAAGTGTTCTCATCCTTACTTGAAGGAGCCAAAACAGAGCTACCGATTAACAAACCTGAGGTAACAAAGTTCAAAAACTGCAACATTTTTCTACTTTCGACCAGCCATGTCATTGCCTGTGGATTTTGTAAGCCCCGACCAGTATAATTTCGCAATGTTTCCCTTCGGGATAACCGTGTTAGGATAGGTTACTTGGTCCTCTTTTTTCTTCAAAAGAACAAGAGATTCGTCACCATATCTGAAAACCTTAGGAATGTCGTCAAAATTGAGCGAAGCTGCTCTACAAAAGGGTTCCACTGAGTTTTTTTCCAATCGATTCAACATTGGAAGGGTCGCTTCCGGATACACTGTGAAAGCTTTAGGCGCCCGTAAAACTTGCTCTGCTCTGTTCAAAAATATCATCAGAAATGAAGCGCAAAAATGCAAGAGGAAACAAGAAGCGATACTGTAGGTTTGGTTTAGGTGTTTATTAGATTAATTTATTTTGTGGTATGATGAATATCGGAAAAACCGGCCGAGGCAACCGGTTGAAGAGAACATCCCCTATTGATAACTAATACAACTCGTTTACACTTGCTAGTACGTTGTAAGGATTGCGATTGTTATTGCAAACCCTGGCTGAACAAGACAAAAATATTTGATGTGTGTGACTGCACGAGAGGTTGCTGAAGCGTTTCTTTTTTAAAAAAGGGGGACCATGTGCGTGAGTGAGCCACCGCTTTCTATCTATGACAAGGAAAGTGTTTTTCTAAAAACTTCCTAATAATGTACTACCTTTTTGCAAGATGGCCATGCGTCGTGTTTTTCTTTCCTCTGTGTCTTAGTTAGTGTGCACCTGCATTGTATATGCTTGTCCACATGGAAAAAACAGTCTTGCTGGTGGTGGTGGCCCGTTAAATGGCGCATACCCACTTAAGGGGATTGGCCAAGAAGAGTTATGTTTCCATACGATCAGTCATGGAGGCAAAATAAAGAGCAGAAGAAAGAATTTGACTCAGGGTAATGAGAGAGAGAGATGGAAACCCGGAAAAAAAACAGAGAGAAGAGTAGGAAAACTATAGCAAAAGTCAGCCTAATCGCAATGTTTTTAACACTGCAGACGAGCGGTCTCTGAAATGAAGGCGTGGATGGCGTTGCACACGTCGCATTGGAATCGGCCCAGCCTAGTCCCCCCAAACGACAAAAGCACCGGAACAGTCAAACGCAGTCCAAGGCGTACCAGGGGAATTCTCCAGCAGCCTTCTCCGAGGGTTAGAAAGTCGGCGGCAAAAAAGGAAGGAAATGCTGTTCGGATTCAATTTCTTGGCAAAAGTGGCACAAGGGGGAGGTTATCAGATTTGCCCTATATAAATACCGATTAAGTGGCGGCACACCACAACGAAAAGAAGTCAGCAATACTTCGCACAAGCGAGCTTGGCATAAACTAGCACCGCCTGTTTCTTCGGTCATCGTCCTCCTCTTCTTTTCATTAAGCCTCCCAATTAATACGAATTTTTTGTTATTATAGAAGGACGCAAAAAACAGGAGGACGTAGAGTGCTTCTAAGAAGAAAGGCTTGCCAAATAAGCGTTAGAGGTGCTGTTCCATAGGCCCGAGATGCCTCGCACACGATTTTCAAGCTGCTCGAATTCACACACTAGTGACAGTAGAGCCCCCCATGAACCTCAATCAAAACCGGCGCAGTCGCGTGGTAACCGCTTGGCATTATCAGCACACCCAGTTGAGGTTTCTCACGTTGAAAAACCACGGATTGTGCATAATGCGCCTGCAATGCAGTCTAGAATCGAGTTGCAAATACACACTTTTTGCGTAAAGTAGATAATCAAGCTATTTTTTAAGTGCGGGCCTGGCCCACGCGTATTTTAATGCTTCGCACTCTAAAAGCGGCGA
This sequence comes from Haemaphysalis longicornis, assembly GCA_013339765.2. Lineage (NCBI taxonomy): Eukaryota > Metazoa > Arthropoda > Arachnida > Ixodida > Ixodidae > Haemaphysalis > Haemaphysalis longicornis. The sequence goes on from JABSTR010001572.1 coordinate 27,544, forward strand.
CGGGGCGGCTCCGATTTTCTCGGGGCTCTTTCTGTTCTTCCACTGAATGGTATTTGATACGCGGATTGAGGTTGGCTCCAGTGCTGCTGAGCCCAGGCCCAAACCAATTCAGCGAAGGAGTTCGCTGATGCTAAAAGAACGAGCCCTTCTCCCGACTCGGTCAAATGCTGCCGACTTTGCTTTTAAAAACGATAGCCTTTCTTGGGCTAATTCAACCCAGAAATTGGGTAAATTCGCCATGCCCTCTCTAGTATGCTCCGTGAGGGAAACCCTCCGCTGCATCCGTCTCGTAGTGAGTATGTTGTCCTCCACGCCACGAAAGGACCCTTGGATGGTAGAACTAGAAAGCTTTGCGTTCGAGCAACTCCGGTGCCAGGCACCCGGCACGACCTTTTGGAAGCCACTAAGCTGAGCCAAGCCTCGCCTAGCTATGACGTCACCGCGTCGTCACTTTGTGCCGCCCCGTCGGCTACACATAGCGCGTTGTGACTCCGCGCCGAGCACATCGTTTAGACTCCAGCAAAACATGCACCAGCCAACGAGGTATGCAACTTCCCAGGAAGAAAAAGCGCAGCGCGAACGCCATCGTCTCGCTCCTGGAGAACAATGAGACGGCTACTATCGGAAACCGAGTATCGCGCCGAAGCCACCACACCTCTACTGCAGCGACGAGTGCGCCGGTATGGTGGCGACACCAGCTGCCTGAACAACTAGCGCCATCAACGGCCACTGGAGGCATTTATCGGATGTTGTGGTCGTCGCTTGCGCCCTTCCCCGTACACGCCCGTGCTACGCTCCGATGACTGATTGCTCAAACCAGCGCGCTCGTTTTAACGGTTTTGAGAGGTGGGAGATATTGGCTCATTTTCTTTTTTGTCTAAGAAAACCTCAAAACGCGGTCGCCAGCTACACGCCACAAACGATGTTTACTGCGTCCGGGAAGAGCTAGCGAACGCAACGATCCCGTCCGATGTTTCCAGCAATGGCGTTGGGCACATAACAGGCGTGACCCTAGGCTGCGACTTTTACATGAAGGCGGGTACAGTAAATGGTTATGAGTTCTGTTGTAAACACGCGGCTCCCGCAATATCTGCACTTTATTATGAGTTCAGTGGGTCTAAGCGAGGTAGGCGGGGGAAGCTGCACGTTCAAGGCCGGGTGCCAAAGCTGGCGTAAACATGCTAATACAGTTGCTATGTTCGTCAACAAATAACGGTGCGTACCAAGCAGCTATTGCCAAATTTTAGCGCCGGTATCAACGCCGGTGTTCCAGCTCTGTCCGAATCAGCGAAATGCTAGTCGTATGGAGTTGGCCGCGATATCTGCGTCAAAGCAGCGGCCGAGGCCGCACGGGCAGAAGCTCCGCGCGTACACCTAGGAAAGGGTAAGCAGCGATGAGCACCATAATACAGAAGAGGAATAAACGATACAGATTGCTAAAGCATAAGCAACATGTAATACTAAAATGCCGGGGATGCATAAGCTCAGCGACAAAAAAAAGAGAAAAAGAAAACGACCGACACCATCACTGCTTCAAGATGATTGACGCGCATATTAATGGCCCATTCGTTTAGCTGCGGTGGTTGCCTGTGGGATCACTGCAGTTTGGTGTCGACCGTTACGCTGCGTCATATTCCGTAGCACTCAGGTAATATTGCTGGGGTGTATGCTGGCGTGCTGAATTGTTCCCGATGAAGTTCGCGTTGCCTATGCAAGTTTCGCCAGGCACCGGCTGTCGCAGGTACCCTCCGAAGTTGATAGCGGGCGTGCACAGAAACAAGATCCCCGAGTATAAACCACATTCCCACAAAACAGCAAAACGAACGCTTATGGCCAGAAGTCGATCGGCGTTGTTTACATTGCTCGTCGCACTGCGCGGGTTCATCGCTATCACCTTTCCGCTTCATTTCAAGGGAACCGAGATAAAACTATTTTTTGTGAGTCTCCTCGCAACCTTTTTAAATTGTTGCGGGAGCCGTAGACCCAGCAATACATGCAGAAATACGCACTACTAGCTCGACTTTTTCACAACGACTGCGAAATCTCCGCCCGGTGCAGCCGCTCCTTCGGGCTGACCAACATCCGATTTCTGACGGCGCCGCTGCTCGGCGGCGCTGCGGTCGCGCTCGAAACAGCAGCGCACGGAGCCTATAACTATTTCCCGCGCTCGGGTTCCGCAGTACAAGCGGAAACGCCAGCAATACCGAAGTAGGCCAGGGCGACCTCTACCTCCGCTGTTTCTTCATCCTTGCGCCGCTACTGCAAGCTGCGACTTTTTTTGCTTTAGGTTGAACTTGCCAAGGAATCCCTAGGCACAAAAGTCCTTTTTTTAGCCTGGATAACCGCTTGCTTGTTTCGTGGAGCAGTGGCAGTAGCTTCTCGGTGTGGCTTTTTTTATTGTTTAATTTCTTTCAAAATGCTTCTGAACTCTTGCTTTCAAACAACATGGGGGGTGTTATTTTGTGTGCAGTCTTGCTAAATGACAAAGTATAGTGGACAGTGCAGCTTTCTAATGTCACATTTTTTTACTTGCATAAAATTCTTGCATGCTGGTAATTCACCCGGGCATATTTTAAGTGTGATCACTGCTGTAGCCACCAATAAACTAGTTATCTTATATTACTGCTTGAGGGATCAAAAATACGGTGGAATATTCAAGTTCTTTTCTCTCAGGTGAAATAACGCGAATGGTACTAAGCGTAAGCCCTCCACAATTACAACAGCACTGTACAAGTTACCCTTCGTTCTAATCCCGACAAACGAAGCAAGATAAAAAATTGCTAACTGGTGCTTAAATCATAGGTTGTTAGCTTCGAAAAGAATCTCCATTCACCTCTACGCGAAGGCCCATTTAAGGCAGTAAAACTGCTGTTCATACATCGACCGCCACATGTATTCGTAAATATGCTTTGCTTCAAAATGACTTTATATGTATTCGTAACATAATTCAATACATGAACAGGTTATCAAAGGCAGCCTTATAGTCACAATAAATGCCTGACAAATAAAGCTATCAAAAGGATCTTTTACTATATTGAAAAACAATAACACATTCCCCATGGAATTTTTGATGGCGGCCTGCGTTCTTTTGTTAATGCTTTTCTGGTTCAGACAGGTCAAGATTACAAATTGATCGGCCTCTAATGGTGGTTACTTGTAAACAATGACGTTTCGGAGGGGCAACACACAAAAAAAGATTTGACGTACAATGTAGGTGGACAGAAGATATGTGACAATAGAGTGACAATTTTTTTTTTCAACGTTTATTGAAATGTAAAAAAAAACACACAGGGCTCTCTTGCTAGTGCATCAGACCCCCTTAGGGGTAGCGATAAGTTAAGGTTCACGACGGGTATGGGTGGGAAATAGCAAGGGAAAAATAGTGGGTCGGGATATGAAATGCAGGAGAGTGTCCCACACTGCCTTCGCTACATTAGGTGGGTAGGAGGGACGCAGGAGATCATTTAAGGAATTTGGTCGTAAGTTAGCGGGAAGGGTGACAAATAAACCGATAAACGCCGGTCTCGCTAACATTCGCATATATTTTTTCAGTTGTGTAATGCATTCATTCTCAACAATTTCTACTGCGACACCTTTCTTTGGTCATTATGCAGAGCTCCGGCGCTTGCTTCGACAGCACGACTACAGTGGTACCAAAAATACCATTAGCAACGACGCCAATACACAGTCGGATAATGTTCCCCCGTGGGTCAGGGGAATTGGTCAGTGACGGCAAGCGAAATTTCGGAGGGACGTTTCTGTTCACAAATATATCAATTGCTTGGAAAATACCTTACAATACAAAAATTGAGTGGGGAATTGACCCAAGGCCTTCGGTCTGAGAAGCGAGGGCGGTGCGCGGCCCTTAAAAGAGCACATTTTTTCTCGGAAGCGTGGCTGTGGCATGCATTGCAAACTGTCGCAACTCAGCATTAGGCAAGAAAGATGAAGTTCGGGCTGCTAGTACGTGCACTCTTGCGTTCATATAAAGTCATTGAAACGGCCTAGTCCAGCTTGCCGGAGCTACTGTTATGGTGCAATTCTGGAGGGAGCAGTTTGTTCCCTACCTACCAAGACGCATGACTTTCTCTGTAGTGTAATAACGCGCCATACTTTTTGGAAGATCTGACGACCACGCCAGAATTAGCCACAAATTATGATGAGGTGGCCCTAGTACTGTCTGTTTTATAGTCTCAACTAATCATACAAACCGGCTTCACGAAAGCCCCTTCACGATACGTGTTGAGTAGCATTTGCCACATCCTTTGCCGACGCCTTTCAAAAAATATCAAAAACAGCTTTAATAATTATCCGCACAGAGCGGGTTTCCAATTAGGCTGTACCTTGCAGTAGGAAGAACGACATGGCAAGTCACCCGTTTACCGCAATGCGGCCGATAGGACCTTTCCCCGAAGGTCCTATCGGCCACCTGTCACGACAGAAGAAAATTGTCAGGCGCATCGCACGAACTCTCATATCCCAGTATGGTTGAAACCTCCCTGGTGATTTAACTTGCAGAGAAGGAGGTTGTGCTGCGGATACTGGGTGTGCGGGTAGCCCTTACACTACCTGCGACTGCCTCCTGGCCACTCAAATACGGTGCTACATATGGCTCCACCTGCCCATTCTGTCACTCCTCCACACAAAATGTGAATGGCAGCATCGGCTGTGGAATGCGGAACTTTTTGTAACCAGCCTTCTGGTATGCTGGCCTCTATACCTGCATCATCTTTAGGTGCATGGGCCGTTTTATAGAAAAAAATGAACTTTATACACGAATACAAAGTGTTCGCGTGGCTGTGAGACCGTTTATCTCGACATCACAGGGCTAACTTTAAAATAAAAATTGGCACCCAGGCAACAAGGCACAAAATGGTGCCATTGCGCGGGCATTTCACGTTTTTTACCATTAAAAATATATACCACGTGGCCCCATCTTCGACCCTTTTGAAGAGCAACAACGCGCCGAGAAAAAGGAGGTGACAATATATTATGGGCTATGATTAGGCCTTGTCGGTGCCTAATTTATTGTCATTTGGGGCAGTCGGGCTTGGTCGGTGCAACGGGGTTGTTTTTCGCGCTCTTCACTCATTTATTGCCGAAACAGGTCGCTTGCCTTGTCAATCAATAGCATCAACCCATTTTTAATCGTTTATTGAAATACCTGTTGGTACAGTAGTATTGAATTTTTTTGGTTCCAAAATTGTTAGCATCACTGTACCCTATTTTCCCTTCGTTTGAAACTAATTACTAAGCTTCTTCAGCAGTGAAATCACAATAAGACTTTTCCAATCCCCCAGAGTGGGTACGCGCCATTCTTGTTCCGTATCCAACCAACCAACCAATTAGCACACCATCAACTACCGCGCCACAATATCATCATCGTCACCCTCAGACCACCCTCGCGCTTCATCGACGCCCGAGCATCCGCCCGTCACATTCAACCGCCTGCCTGCTTTACCGCGAAAGCTGCTCCCAGCCTGATCGCCCAAAGAAAAGCCAATGGCAAAACCAGGGGCTCAGCCCACGCCTTCAAAGATTCCCCTCACACAAGACCCTCCTGCGCCCGCCAAGCCATCAGGGAGCTCAGCGAAGCCGATGAGAAGCGGAGGAACAGCCCCAGAACACGGGAAGGCCCCGAGACTGCCCCGCCAGCGTCGTTCCTCTTCAAGGGTGCCGAAATTATCTCACACGAAGGAAACCATTGAAAAGAGGACTCCCGGGAAACGTTCTCGAAAAACGGCAGTGGAAGATTTGCCAAAGGTGCCTTCGATTGCGATGGTGGCCGCTCCTTTACCACTGCCTCAAGACCAACGAGCACCCAAGGACTATCCGACGGCGCATCAAGAATTCCGGTCGCCCAATGGGTGTTTAAGGAAGAATGACCCCCAAAATAACTGTTTCTGCGGAAGGCCTCACTCCACAGGATCCAGATTTCACTCCACTGACATCCGATCATACCCAGGTCTCAGGTAAGCCGCCGCTGACCTCTTGTACCAACCACGACTACGGTTATGTCATGGTTGAACTTGGTGGTGAAGCCTGCGGATTTAATAGCGTTCACCCCATCAATTTAATGCGGGATTTATTCGACCCACTGGCATCATAGACGGTCAGCCCACACCAGGCGATAATCAGTAAATACTAAGCATAGCTTTTAAAGTGATAGTCTTATCTTGGCAAATCAAATGCGAGAATTTTGGCCCGTGTTTCTGTTCCTCTATTCAGACGGCCGGCGTAATACAAGAAGAAATATTGAGTGACGCATTCTTATAGGCATACGTTTTTCAATTTCATGTTTCCTGATATATGCCCGCCATTTGTAAACATTGTTATCAAAAGAGGTAATTAGAATTAGAAAAGAGGAACAACGTTAAGCAGCCATACACACCAAATGGAATTTTCATTATTCGAAAGATTGCCTCGTTAGAATAACAGTAAAATCATTTTAAAAGTAAACTTAGCTATAATAAGCTATATAACCAGGAAAAAGCAAATAGCTATACGACCCAATAGGTTAACCATTGCACTAGAACGTATGACGTATTACGGGCAGCTGCGCGATAGGCTACGCCCCCAAAAAAAAAACTGACGCAAATAAACAGGTTATAAGCTATAAGAACGGGGTACTTGACATTAAATTTACAGCATATTCTTTCTATAATAGTGTCAATACAAGTTAAAAACTGTCACAAACTCCTCCCCGGGATAATTTCGTCCGCTTGCAAATACCAAGAAGAAGGGCGCGCGACAACAGTTATTTATATTTTACAGGGGTGGCCGGCCCGTGAGTTTTCACGTGTGCCGAGACTGCCAGGGTGAATGAAATCACAACGGAGATGCTCGACTGCGTTTTTACTATATACGTTTACTACACGAACAAAAAATTACAGGGCAAACGCCCGACACAAGATAAATGAGCCTTCACACTGCCATCGGCCTTGTGCGCGCAGGCACTAATCGACCGTACACTAAGCGCACGCGCGCGCTAACTAGATAGTAACACAACAAAGGACAACCAAATACACAAGGTGGCCACTACGGAGGCACTCGATCCACCGTGGCCTACGCCTTAACCTTCGACCTCGAAACATAACTCAGACAGCTGTACGCGACACGCGAAACACTCTAGAGGCAACACTTGTTACACCTCAGTAGCGCAACTACAAAAAAAAATACTAACAAGTTCGCAACCCGCATAACACTCTATGGGACAAACATCGTTAACCCCCGACAACAGCACTCACTATAAGAAACATCTAACAGCTCTGCAAGCTGTACACGACACTCGAAATGTCCTCAAAATTATTACTTTCACCAAAAACACTACAACGAACAAGACACCAAAAACCAACTCTCAGCTCGTTAGCTAAAGTGACGCTAGAAAAAAAAACCCGGAAGGATGCAGATATCTTAATCCGAGGCAACAAACAAAATACGGCGGGAGGGGCGTTGTAAAAGAAAGTCTCTACGAGGCAAGGAGAACACGCCGGTTCACCGACGGAAAGTCACGACGAGGTGGAGCCGACCTCGCCGGGCAGCCGCTTACGTGTTTCGGGGCTCCGGGGTGCAGAAGCTGGTCGGCCATGGGACTCGCGGCGACGGGCGAACTCGAGCGCTGAGCCGAGGCGGGACCGTTCCGTCGCGAGCCTACCGATGTATTTCTACTAAAGCGCGTCACCCCGGACCCTTCCCCGCGTAGCACGTTCACGAATCTCCAGCCGACTGCCCCAAGCGACCACGTGCGCTCCTTAAATAACTTCGCCGGCCGCTGAAGTCCTGCTCTGACGTCTTCCCACTGTTCCTCTTTTCCCCCTCCTGGGGCCCTCGCCCATTTGCCACGATCGCAAGCGCGCGTCGAGCCAGCGATCGTGACGACAACCCTGGCACCTACACGTGCGCTGGAATGTTGCAGCCCGCATTGTCCTCAGTGGTTGCAGGGCGAAACAAAGAACGTGAGCAGAAAGCCGAAGGGGGGACCCCAAATTCCTCAGCCAGGCGCAAAATGGCCGACTCCGTCCGGGAGGCCGTCATGTCGGCCGTCCGAATATAAAAAATGGAGGGCCTGGCCTGCAGTTTGTGACACAAACCACACGTAAAAAAAGAAATGCAGATCTGTACAGCGCCCCATGGCGGTTTATGCTGCACAGCCCTTGAGCTTACACTTGTCAACTGGCACAAGCGAATTTTCTTCTGGGACTCTGTCGAGCATACCCAACGTTTCACGAATCACGTAATAATTACTGTAACGAACATTATCCAGACATACATCCGGTCAACTTCTATGTGAGGCTGGTCATCCCGCAGTGAACCGTCCAGAGGGCCGAAGACATCATGGCCGTGGTCTGAAGGACAGCGGCCGAAACCAGCCTTTTGTCTGCACGCGACCAAATTACTTACTGCTCCTTAAATTCTCAAAATGAGTGTTGTTTTGTTTTAGAAATCATCTTTCCGGGCCAATATCGATAGGCTCGTGCCCCACTCCACCTTGTAAGTGATAATTCAACGTTTACAAGATGATTTCCATGAGCAAAAATAAGGATGGCAGTTTAGAATATAAAGAAGGTCCAAAATCCCCATTGAAGAGGAAACATTTCAAAAATCTATAACAGCATTCGTAGCATCCCATAGTAGCATTTATACCACTTCGTGTTGTACCTTTACTTTCACTAGCAGCTTGTGGGGTTTTACACAGGCGTGGTAGTTATCTTGCTTTCACTGTAGATGTTCTCCTATCAATTTATCTTCCAAATCGGGCATACCAAGGAAATGCTTGATACAGTGAAACCATGTCTTGCAGATACTTTGTTTTATAGGAAGGCACGTAAGAATGTAGCGCATGCATACGCGCGATAATGGGGAAAATCAGTGACTTTTGAAAATCTTCTTTGGGCCAGCAATTTGGAAAAATATCCTTGATACCTGAAAACTGGATGACGGAGAAATGCCTTAAACTGACAATTTGTTACGCTCAAAAATGGCAAGCACGCGAACAAAAATGTCGTTTTAGTAACATCCTAAATTAAGACATCCGCTTTGTTACGGCATGATTTCTGGGTCTGTTTTTGTTGACACTGCAGCGCCTGCGTCTATTTAAACCTATCGCATAGTAACGTCTTATGTGCATGAACGGCTCCCGCAGCCTGTTCCTGCGTCAGATATAAAAAACCTTCACCTGTGCTCAAGAAATGCAACCATAGTTTAGCAAACAAAAGTGGTCCTAAATTTGATTGGCCGCTCACGATTAAACATTTTTGTGCAAATATTCTGCCTCTCTTTCAACGTTTGGCGCACGCCTTGCAGACTTGCAAAACACGACGTCCCCGGTGAAGGTCACGATCATCGGAATACATGACGAGAGAAGACCGCCGGCGAAGTCGGAGACCGCAGGGGGTCAGCTTGCAGAAGCTTCGGCCGCTGCCAGAGCCCGAAAACGCTCTTCTGCAAGAACCTCGACGGACACATCCACACGCGAGATCGCTGTCGCTCTCCAAAGCCTGGCAAGTTTTAAACATCCCCAGCTTTTTCCCCTCCACAGCTCAGAAACTTAGTAAAATTATTGTAAAAATGGGATAGTTCGCCCAGAGCAAGGAGTCTACTTGGCTACAAGCAATGTAAAATCCTTTTGAATTAAAAACGCAAGAGTTAAAAATTTGAATTAAAGTCGGAAGAGTCCTTGTGTAAAACGTTATCAACCTTGCGGTTACGCATTTCGAAGTGGTTGTGTCTATTGCTCGAGACTGTGCTAGATGAACGTCATAAATTAGGCCAAAAGGTCAAGCTGTGCAGAAAGAAATTTCATCACGCTGAAGTATTCCACAATAACGACATAAAAAGCCTCGATAATCTAAGCCTCGAAAGCATTTGGTAAAATAAATTGTAAAAACGGATGACAACTTTCAAGAGCCAAGAAGTATGACAACGTTTTAAAGGCCAAGAAGTATACAAAATATACACTGCCAAATTATAGTGCCAGTATCACAGCCGCAGTTCGCTGGAAAGTGTAAAATGGGCGTTCAACTTCGTTCTATCGCAATTATGTACAGTGCCGCCACACTCTTCCAGGTTTTTAAACATTCGTGCATGTTTTTCAATAAAAACATTGAGTACTCTTTAGAACTTGTCATGCGTCGTAAAGGGGAAAATATCAATAACCAATTGAACGCTTTACACTGTGTTTGGTGTTTTGTTTTGAGTGGTTTCGTTTGCTTTCGGCATGAGACGTCGCTTCACCACCTGCTTCCGCCCAACTCTTTCAAAGGGTCTCGCAATGTCTCCTTGACGTCACGCCAATGCTTGTAACTTCCCTCGTGGAGTAGAGCGTTGCCAGTCGCGGTATATTGCTCCTTTACGTTCATTCGTTTTGTGGCGCTCTTCTGCTCCCTAATATCAGCTAGGGTGCACTGCCACGGACGGTGGTCCTTTGCTATTGTTAATAAGTTTTAGCACGCGGTTTTGAACTTTTCTTAGACCCGCACAAAAGTGGTTTATAAAAGAAGTTGAGGGGGAAGAGACGAAATCATAACAGAAACGAAAGGTGTCCATTATAGAACTACGAGAAATAAAAGTCAAACAAAAGAAAGCCTCTCACGCCCTGTATGGCCTCCAGCGCTGCCAGTTGCTATGTTTGCTGTTCAAACCGCGCAAAATCCGCACGTAAGGTCGCCGTTCATGGTGCAAACATAAAAAACGAGGGAAAGCCAAGGTATATTTTATGATATTGAAAGCATGAACATCCCTCCTCAGCGAGTGTTGTCTTTTATATTTATAGCTATGTCAGCGTCTTTGGGTCATGTGCTGGCTAGTTAGTGTTTCAGTGGGTATTGTATTCCTGGGCTCATAACACGTTTATGTGTAGGCTTTACTGCAACACCTATTCCGGGGAAGTAATATTTAGAGCTGATAAACTTTCCACCCGCTTGTATAAACTCGGTTTCGCTTCTTCGCACAGAAGAAATGCCAAGAAATGTTTTGAGGGAAGTATAAGCCGACTTGTTCCGAAAAACTGTTACGTCGAAGAGAACGAAAAGTCGTTTGACCGTAAATCGTTTATTGGGGCCATTTTCTGTTCCAGAATAAAGTTAAAAACACAACGCCGAAACAGTCGCCAAAGTGACGGGTACCACCGTATGCCCACGCATTGAATGGCACAGAGTTGCATGTTCCTGCAATAATTCCCGGAACACGATTTTTTTTCAGAAACCTCCATCCAGTCGGCAATACCAGCTTTTACATTAATTTTAGCGCAAAGAAGGCAGATGAACGTATGTGGCGCGAATGTGCATGCCATCACCCAATGCGAAGATATAAGGACACAGTCACAATAACCACCAAATTTTCAAAACCAATTGATATTTCCGCTGAAGAAACCTTAGATGACACTAACATAAACACCTGCGCATGTGCAGCCGATAAGGTCTTGGCTGTTAACTGACCTATAGGACTGCCTCTAAGCTCTATGTCCCCTGTCCCAGACGTTCAGAGGGACTTCAGTCAAAGTTATCGAAAAATACCGTGGAAAACTCAAGTGCTAAAGTCATTTATACGTGAAAGCATGTATTTCGCACAATCTCGCCGCAATTATTCATTTGATTGCCACCCTGCTCGGAAATCCGCCATTATTTTCGTAGCGTTCTTCCCAGGTATCCTTCGGTAGTCTGCGACGTTTCATTGGTGCTGCTAGAGTACATGCTTCAGAATAAAAAGAAAGAAGATTGGAGACAGTTCGCTCTGTTCATTGCGAGTGCTACTTCCTCTGAAGGAGAATTGCCGCGTCCAAGTTCTTTTCAGACATGCCGTCACGAACTTCATTCCCGAATTACCACCCCCGCGCTCCCTCACTTCCGAACTATTTCTCCGAAGCACGCCACGTGCTTATGTGGCGCAGGGGTAACACACGCACCTCCTCATTCAGGAGAACGGAACGCGATTAGCAAGCCCATGTTTAGCGAGATTTCTCCTCTACGTGGTTTGTATTCTTTTCAGCGACCCGCCGCGGTGGCTCAGTGGCTAAGGCGTTGCGCTGCTGAGCACAAGGTCGCGGGTTTGATTCCAGGCCGCGGCGGCTGTGTTTTCTGACGGGGGTGAAATGCAAAAACGCCCATGCGTACGATTTTTTTGGCGCACGTTAAAGATCCCCACGTGGTCAAAATTAATCCGGAGCCCTCCAATACGGCGCGCCTCATCACCTCCATTGCTTCGGTGCGTTGAACCCTACAACCAGTCAATCAATCAACCAATCAATCAATCGATCAATTCCTTTGAATCGGTGCCGATTTTTTTGTTCTCCAAACAACGCCACCTTTTCACCCAATCGTACAAGAAATGCCGTCACATTCAAAGGTACACAGTAATAATATGCGACACAAAAGCAAAAGTAAGACAATACAAACACAGGTAACTTCACGTGAGTGGACTGTTCTCTTTTAAATAGCACGCTATACAGCTACCTCATCATACTGATGGTCCTTTCGTTGTCACTTCTGCAATGTTACGCAAAGAATCCAGGAAGCGATTCTTCAATTTAAGGAAGCTCTGCGGAGGATAACGGTCTTTAATGTTCGGATAATTTCTATGGTGTGTCAGAAGTTGTATCCTCACTCTAGGACCCTGTATGCCTCGCCAGCCGTTACAATCCACTCCAGTAGCTGAAGCTGGTCGGATAGGCATGAGCTGGACTGGCTGTGCCTCTAGAGCTTGGAGAGAGTTTAAATTATGTGATTTGGCGAGAGTGTGTGAGGGGTATCTTTCCATGTGAAAGATCCCGCTCTACAGAAGGGGCAGGCAAGGAAGCTGATTGGAGCGGCGCATTGAGGCCCTTTTTCGGTGAGGAAAGGTGTTCGTTTGCAAGACACAGTAGAGTTAAACGCTCGTATATACGCCTCGAGCGCGGCCTGTAGGGGCGCCACTGAAATCCCCCTAGCGGCCCATTTCAAAGCAGGCGCGGGAGTCCGCGCCCGCTCCCCAGTGCCGCCGCTGCTTTTGCTGCACGTTAACGACTGAGATTTACCGTTTGTGGGCGTTTGAAATTCATGTTTGTTTGCAGCAGACACTCTGTTCGCAAATGGGATGTGTTTACGAGAGTGTAAATGTTTCCGACGCGATCTTAGTGTGGTATTTTCGGTCTGTATAAGCGCCACGTGTGTGTCACAGGCCAGCGTCGCGGAACCGGCGTATGTGGAGCCGATTGTAGTTACACTGACCTGAATTTACTAGCCGTGTATCCGTAACCACCGGTTCCTCATGTTCATGCTACGGCTATACACTACGATTTAAATCGGTTTTGTGCGCTTACCTAATCTAGCGGAGCACTCATACCTGACACCACACCAGTTACGTTTGCCAATATTATACCTCGATATTGATCACCACCATTTACAAGCCAGTCTGTGTTAATTTCGGGAATATTCAACACTTACGATGGACAATGCATAATTATACTCGGGGATCAGCACACGACAGAGTCGTCTTGTCGTGAGGTGCGCGCCAGCAGACCTTCATCTGCTACATATATCCCTGCGAGCAGCGCGGAGACGGGCTTAGAATATAATCCGCGTCCGCGATAAATGCTTCTTTGAAATATCGTCATATGGCACAGGGAGCCTGCAGAATAAAGCCAGAAACTGAAATCAGAGGGCCTTATCACATACCACACTCTTCCAACGACACATTTCATCGCTTGTTGAACAGTCTACCCGTTACTATTCCAAAAATGCGTCCGCCGTACGATCAGCTCTTCGTTGAAGTAGAAAAACACAAAAGGAAAGTGAACGCGAGATTTATGTGTGGATTACTAAAACGTTCATCCTTGATTCCGCTCCGCATTTGTACACGGCGTCCCCCCCCCCCCCCCCCCCCCCCCCCCCCCCAACCACCGATTTCTCGCGAAATAGCAGTGCATTTCGCGTATAGTTGGTCTAGTGAAACCTACCTGACTTAAATTTTAGACGAACGTCTTTAGCATGCCAGAAGCTGCACTGTTTTTTTTTTTCATTTCCGTTAGAGCTATTATGTTTCTAAATTCCGCCATTGGCACAGCATTTATTTTCTGTGGTTTCATTTCCTTGGTTCTTGCTATATGGCGTGTGTGTGGGCACATATTTAACGACCCACAGGCTTGGAATATACTTTAAATTTTTGCATGGTTTATATTCTTATAAAAGGCATAAGTTATTGTCCGGGATTGGGTAATCACATCCCCGAAACATATTTTTTCTGCGGCGTATATATGCGAAACGAAGCCGCATTCGTTGTCCACGCTGCAAAATGAAGCCAACCTCTCATTGTGCCAGTATCAGGTCTAAACGAGGCGTCAGTAGAATTCATTTGTGCCTGATGTTTTGGAGGTGAAATGGGTGATATGTTGCTGCCGTCGCCGCCGCCCGGAAGAGCGGCGACGAAGCTCGCAGAACCGCGTCCCCGGGTAGCTCTTGCAGGCGATCGCGTACTCTACGAAGACGCAGCTGATTTTTAAGTGACCTAAACGTACTCTTTGCCTATAGTCGTCACCATAGCAAGTTTTTTAGGGCGCGGAAAGGCGAAAAGAAGCGAAATAAACCAAAACACTGCACGAGCCCCTATCAGTCACGCGGCGCAAATCCCGTCAACGCCGCGGAGAAGCGGCGGCAGGGCGGCTCAGCGATCGCGAAGCTCGAGGCGTATACGCCCCGAGCGCTGCCTGTAGGGGCGCCACTGAAATCCCCCTAGCGGCCCGTTTCGAAAGCATACGCGGGAGTCGCCGGCCCTCTCAGCACTGTCGCCGTTGCGTTTGAGGCACGTTCGCGACCGATATTTTTCCGTTTTTATGCGTTGGAAATACATATTTATGTGGAGCAATTACTTTGTTCGCAAATGTGGTGTATTTACGAGAGTGTAAATGTTTCTGACGCGATCTTACTGTGGTACATTTTGTCCGCATAAGCGCCAGGTGTGTGTCACAGCCCGGCGTCGCGAAACCAGGCTATGCATGGAGGTGATTGTAATTCCACTGCCCTGAAATTTACTAACAGTACCACCGTAAGCAGCGTTCGCTCAGATGCTCATGCTAAGGCTACACACTGCGATGTAAATCGGTTTCGTGTGCTTTCATAATCTAGCAGAGCACTCATACCTGACAGCCCGCCAGTTACGCTTCATATCTCGGATATTGATCACTACCCTGAACAAGCCAATGTGGCATAAATTTCACGGACATTCTACGCAATAAGTACGATGGATAATGCAAAATTACACTCCGGGAGTCAGCACAAATAATTTACGGCTGGGTCATCTTGTCGCGAGATGAGCTTTCCCAAACAGTCATCGGTTACATATATCCCCCGCTTATATCTGAGGCCGTTACTAAACGCTTCTTCGAAACATCATCAAATGACACAGGGAGCCTGCATAATTTAGCACAAAAGTGAAATCAGAGGGCCTAGCAGATACCACACTCTTCCAACTACACCTTTAATCGCTTGTTTAACTTCCGTCATGTACACTTAAAAAAAAATGTTTCCGCCGAGTGATCAGCTGTTCGTTAAAGTCGAAAAAACAAAATAAAGGTGAACGCTCAGCTTGTGTGTGATTACTAAAACGGTCATTCCTTGATTTCGCTCCGCATTTGTACACAACGACAGTTAAGCGCCCCCCTCCTCCGCCTCCCTGTCTTGGAAAATATCAGTGCATTTCGCCACCAGTTGGTGGCGAATGCTAAGGATTTCGGATCTAGGATTTCCGAAGCTCTACTGGGTTTTTTAATTCCCGCACAATCTGTTACATTGCTTCCGGACTTGGCAGACCATTTATTTTTCCGTGGTTTCATTAACTCTCCTTGGTCCATGCTATCAGTCGGGAGTGGACCCATATTTAACGACCCACAGACTTGGAATATACTTAACTTCTATTTATAAGGGCATTCTATAAGGGCTCTTTATAAGGGCTTCTATTTATAAGGGCACAAGCTATTGTCAGGTATTAGGTAATACTTCCCCGAAAGATATTTTATACGACTTATACATTCAAAACAAGGCCAAATTTTTTGTCCGCGCTGCAAAACAATACCAACCTCTCACTGTGCCAATGTTAGGACTAAACGAGGCGTCAATAGAATTTACTTGCGCCTGAGATATTTGGAGGTGACAGTGGTGATATGCCGCTGCCGTCGCCGACGGCCGTGAGCGGCGAAGAAGCGCGCAGTACCGCGTCCCCCCGTTTAGCTCTTGTTGGCGTTCGAGCACTCTAACCAGGACGCAGCTGTTTTTTGAAGTGCCACAAACGTACTATTTGCTTACAGACATCACCATAACAAGATGTTCAGGGCGCAAGAAGGCAAAAAGAAGCGAAAAGAGAACCAAACATTGCATGAGCCGCTATCAGCTGCGCAGCGTACATCCCGTAAGCACCGCGGAGAAGCGGCGGCAGGCGGCGCAGCGATCACGAAGCTCGAGGCGTATGCTCATCGATGGGGTAGGACAACAATGCGTCGGGCCAGGCGTAGACGTCGGGTGATATCTGCGTATGTGAGAAGTGTAGTAAATCTCTCCAAGGCGCGTTTTCTTCTCTCTTCTGTGGGCGCGTCGTTACTCGCGCGACGTCGCGTCCCGTCTCCTTACCTTGTACTCCCAGATGGGCTGGTGTTCATAAGATCTAGTTGTGCATGGCAGGGGGTGACGCAGTACCACTGCAGGGGCCGCAGCGTCAACCGTTCAGGCCTGGAAGTGCCGTAAGGCCTTTTGGCTGTCCGTCACTACAGTAGTACTCTGGGTAGAGGAGATGGACAGGCCGATTGCACCCCTTCAGCTTCATTCGGTCAGAGTGTTTTGACAGAAGCAGTAATAGCCTGTCGTCTTGGGCAGGGCTCACTGCCAACGGGAGCGCTCGGCAAGAAGGGGGAGGTGGCATATGCCGTCACATCTGTGGAGTCCGTGTGAGCATTTTTAACGAATAAGTGAGGATCAATGAGGGGAGGTGAATGACAATAATTTGACAGCCCTACAGATGATTGAGGGGCGTTTCGCGAGTTAAATTTATTTTATATATGTTCATATTTATTACAGAATTCGGCGCAATAATAATATGCAACAAGGTGTCGGACAATTGCCCATACTTAAGGCCCACATAAAAGATAGACAGCGGAGAAAACATGAACTTAATAAGTCAACAAAGACAAGCCGAATAGTTAATGCACGCACAATGTTTAAATGTATGTTGCAAAGGCGCTCATATGTCACGGATAGTGAAAATAAGGAAAATATAAATTAATAGCAGTGAAAACAAAATACACTTTTACACGTTTCCGTCTAACACTCGGGATTGATTGGGTAAGCACTAAACTACCTTTATAGCCCTCTATTCGTCAAATAAATCAATTCAACGCCTATGTATACACATAATACAAAGATACATATCCAGACTTAAGAGCCCAACAAGGCCAGTGCAGGGCAACACAAACCTCCATGCATTTTGGCAGGAAAGGCCACGCAACCTACCAGAAACCATCAAATTGAAAGTTATTTAACATAAAACCGTTAAAAATATGTTTTCATGCACCAACCCGGTTCATTCTAAGGATACCTTCGTGCTATTTGTATTGTTTTTTCACACTAGCTTTTATAATACATCTTTTTCAAAATCAGAATAAAATAATTAGCCATGTTGATTTCAAGGGGTACCACGTTCCAGATTTTGGCCCCAAAGTTTTGGATTAATCGTTCGCCATATGTATTACGAGTTATCGGCAGATTAAACTTTACGTTATTGGCATGCCTAGTTTTGCTGGTTGCAACGATAAATTTAGTGTCAACGATTGACCATTATGCAAGGTCTTATTCAGAGTAATTGCAATTTTCATTTCGGAAAGAAGCCTCAGAGGCAAGATGAGAAGGTCACAAACAATATTTTAGTGTGAGTGTGGAACTGGCAAAAGGTGATAATTACCGCACCATTTCGACCGTTTTTCCTTTTTTAACCGGTATAACGCTCATCGACTCGCAGTCGTGCACAGACGTCAACGCGTCCGTAAGAACACTGCAAAGTAGCAGACACAAAAAGTTCCTTTGACTGGCGAGAGAAGCGGTACAAACTTATCAGCACGTGCCACGTTTGAACGAATGCGGCCTCACGGCGGGGAAAAAAACTATTACTGATGTTGAAACCGTTGTGGATGTCGCTTGTTGGGTGTGCCAATTACGCCACCTATTAACTTCTCTTGAAGTTATTGCTGGTGTCGTCAATACCATGTAGTAAAGCGGCAGCGGATTCAGAATCGAGACATCCAAAGTATGGTAAAGCAACTACCAAAGCTGGCTCCTAAGGTGTGACATACTAGTTTGATGCAAGTGTATTTCTTTTAACCGCAACGCTTTTGGATGCAGTTTAAACAATTTTCACGCTGTAGAACCTCAACTGTCATCTACGGTAGCGAATTGTAAGGAAATGCTATCCAGAAGCATCTGCTGCGCAGGGCGCGGGGACTCTGTCTGGCCAGCAGCCAACTGAGAAGCCAGCAATCCAGTGGCTTCAGCTGGTCCTGGCGGGCGTATTCGGTGTCTCCCTGGCTGTGGTGCTACTGCTGCACCTGTTCAGCCCTGCGCGGGGCCATGGTGGTGAGCATGACCGAGGCCTTTGCAGCAGCCAGGGGTGCCTGGACCACGCGGAGCTGATAGACAGACACGTCAACCGCAGCGTGGATCCGTGCCACGACTTCAAAGCCTTCGCTTGTTCCCGGTGGACGGACGTCGCAGACCCCAACGGTTACGGCACGGCGCTCATGAGCCGCCACATGAGCGCCTGGTTTAAGGACTTCAAGGTAGACGTCTTCACTATAACTCTTACCAATTCGAATTTCTTTCTATGTTCCTTCTACCCATAACCGATCACAGCAACTTGGAACTCCAATGCGGCCTATGAATGATCCCTGCATGCGGTTTTAAAGAAACAACAAAGCGTTTAGGTATAGAGGGCGCTAGTGTTAAGCGTGAGATATAGTTTGCATTTTGCGGACGCACGCAATTTTTGATAGTTTCCGGGCGGTTCGTTGTGGGGTTGGCAGGACTGGGGCGGCTGGCGCTCGTTTGGTGGGATATGATTGCACGAGATTACCTCGCCGACTTGGTGAACCGACAAAATTGCTCTGATCGCGTGCGCCTCTCGTTAATCGACAATATCATGTTGCTGACAGGTACCCCCAGTGGCACAGAATGGTTGACGGTACTAGACCCAATCGCTCAACCTAATCGTACCTAACGAAATACGCGTGACGGCAACCGCCGCCTTACTTAACTAACGTTCGTATGGGTGTTTGGTTGTCTCGCGAAATTATAGCTACCTTTTTATTGGCTGGGTGGTGCTGGCGACTATTCGGAACAGCCACACGCTATTAGCGGAACGTGCCTGACGACTAACTAGAAGCGGGGCTGGACAAAAAGTTGGCAGAACAAAACTGTCATCCTTTGCGCGCGCTAAACTCTACCTCACACTAATCTATATGGTTTAATACAATTTTACGCTCTCCGCGCGCAAAAAATAGCTGCTCTTTTGCCGCACGCCTATCGAGCTTCGGGTGCGTGCGCGTAGACTGAATAGCAAAATCAGCCACCCAATCAATCATTTATTACGGACCTCGTGCTCGCCCTATACCCGCCATTAAAACGAAAAATCAACTACCCCGTTTTGTAAGGACAGCAATAGGAAAACGCGAAGCTTATGTAGTTGGGTTCGGCGTTTTATTGACGAGTGTGACCGATTTGCTTGGCTCGAGTTTAGCTGTGGTTAGCCGGTTTCCACGCCGGTAAAAGCAACCAAATCTTTGCGTTTTATAATCATTGTCGTTTGACAGAGAGGTAGTTTATTCGTTTCAAATAAGTTGAGAGAATGACGTCGTGTTATTTAAGTCAGGCGGTGTTTACATTATTTGTGTCATAAAGAACGATAGGATTTTCTCGACGTCGCTTGGCTGCTGTCTTTTCGACGAGACGAAGCTGCTGATCCTTTCGACGAGCACGTGCGCACTGACGTTCCCGCTCGCGTTGGCGTTGATTAAAGGCAGCCTGCTTCTCCTATGAACGAACTACAGCCGGTGTACCCATTACGGTAGCCAATCCCACACTGGGACTATGTGCTACTTTTGGAGGTACGTGCCTGTTTGGTTGGGATTGGCTACCCAGGGAATCCATCAGGACAGAGCTTCACGTACAACCATCGTGGTCGTTAAACGGAGCTGATTAAACACAACGATCAAACGACAAACTGAACGACTAAATCTTCGAATTTTCCCATTGTTGTCGTTGGACAGAGAGGTAGTTGATTTTTTTCAAACCCTTCACCCGCTACCATTAATCATTATCGTAGGTGAAAGGTGGCTTTCCTGTAGGGCATATTCGCGTACAACGGTATCGGTGAGGAAAATAAAGCTTTGCATATAAGAACGGTACCCGTCATGGCTATTGTGATAGCTTGGTCGGAAGCAAAACATTTCTGATGCAGAGAAGAGGTGCTTTACTGTCCGCCTATTGTTCACCCATTTGTGTCTGATTTGCAATGCTTACACCACAGAAATTTCACACTTTTACGCGACACGGAGCATTGCTGTGATTTACAAACGCATTTGAGGTTCAAAGAGTGACAATGCATGGCATACTTTGTCAGTGGCATCGGGGCGAAAGCTAAAACTACGTTTGTTGAAAGAAAAAAATAACTGTTCGTTAAGCGTGTCTTCAAGATAGCCTATGAGCTATTGGTAAGATTGATGACGGCGGTTAGTTAAAGTCCCGTATGCCGCTTTATGTATAGAGCTCAACAGCCTTGTCGTGCCTGCTTTGTGGTGTCTGGCGATAACATTTTTAGTACCCTGCCCGAGTTGTGGATGGTTTGAGAGAGTACGATCTACTTACTCCTTATGGATCAATCTTCTTACTCGTTATGGACAAACATGCGAAGAACATGGAAGGCTCTGCCCACATTCTGTCGTGTAAACAGAAAACGTGAGGCCCTTGAGAACAAGAGAACACTCTCGGTTGCTTTCATTAACATCCGATTTATTATTCATTTATTCATATACTTACCCTGAGGAAGACGGCGCACTACATAAAGGGTCGGGACGGGATTACACAACGGAATGGACATCTCGAGAGCACTATTCTGCAAGATGAACCACAAAAAACAGTATGATTACATCATTCAAAAGAAAAAAGAGAAGAAAAGGTATAAGGTACAGAAACCATGGAAACAGCCAAAACACGCAAATAAGTAACCATAATACTTCAAGAAGCACCGCAAATACTTGTCGAGGAAAGCTGGAAGGGCAGATTGAAACTTCAGCGTTTAGGTGAGTTCGTTACGCTGGATGGCACTGAGTTCTTTCAGTGATGCTGAACAGCCGGGGATGAATTCTGATAGGCGTTAGTACTGGCGTATGTCAAATTGCGTTCATCTGTATGATCAAGACTGTATACAACACGAGGGTCACGACGAATGCTGAGTGGGAGAACCAGAGGAGGCTGTGATACAAATAGGGGAAGTATGATAGGCCGAAAAAACTTTGGGAGCATTGCAAAGGGCGGGAGAATAAGGGATTTTTGCAGTGAAAATATAAGTTGCTGCCGAGACGATTACGATAAAATGAATCTTTTAGCGTTATTTTGAACCAACTTTATTATTCTAAAAAAATGGTAAAGGTGTCAACTTATTGAAGCACACGCTAAAAACGGTAAATTGGCCGAACATGAGCGTGAAACTTGCTGATTGGTTTAGCCTCGCTAAGTAACTCGGGGGACCAATTGCAAAGCATGATTACCGCACTGCACAACCAGAGTAGAATCATGAGCCTCAAACATTATATTGCAGAAAAATTAAGTAACGCCTAATAACCTCGGGAGAGCACAACAGTTTAGTTAGGTGCGACGCAATGGAAGTGGTGAGCCAATATATGTACTTAGTGATTCCCGATCCCTAATTTGAGGTAGACATAAAAAGAAGGGAAGGAATGGGGTGGTGTGCATTCGGCAGGAATTCTCAGATAATAAATGGCAGCCTACCATTGCCTCTAAAGAAGGTTTATGACAGCTGCATCTCACCGGTAATCACGTACGGGGTACAAAAGTGTAGGCCCCAAAATGGTTCAACCTAAATTGAGGACAACGCAGCGAGTAATGAAACGGAAGATGATAGTGCAACATTATAGGGCAAGAAGACCTGCAGTGGATCAGGAAACAAACCTGTTAGCGACATATTAGTTGAAATTCAGAAGAAGAAATGGGCGTGGGCAAGGCATGTAATGCCAAGGCAAGATAACCGTTGGTCATTATCCTGCCGTTATCAGTACAATAAAGGGGAAAGTTTTGTCAGCGCTTTGGCAGTGATAATTGCGACGTGAGGGTTTCAAGTCAGATTTGCAACTTCAAAAGAACTCCTGAATGTTGAAACAAAAAAAGCAAGAATACCGTGAGAATATAACCATAAAGCTTGGAGCTTTCACTATTTAGAAAATTCGCACATTTCATATTTTCCATTTGCACTGTATGATCTCAGACTGAAAACTTTCTGACGAAGTTTGTAAGGTAAGTACACCCGAATTAACAAATACTACAGAAAACCAAGTCACCAACAAAAAAACGATCGTAGGAGTTATAATATGTGAAATAAACGCTCGAACAAGCAGAACATCTTACTACCTTAGCCAGATGGTCAGTGCTGATCCCAACCGACAAAAAGAAATACACCTTAGCGTAGGGATTGGCTGCTGTGAATTCATCAAGCACTCATAAATAATGAATAGTGAGCTCCTTCTATCGCTCTAAACAATAGCATGCAAACCAGTGCGTCCTACCGGTGGTGACGCATGGAAATGAAACATGGTGGCCCCTTACGAAATAACTGAAAAGCAAAGTTGGGTTGGCCCAGCGGGCCATCGACTGAATAATGGTAGTAGTAAGACTTAAACAGTTGAAGTTTGAAAAAGAAATGGACTTCGGCTGGCTATGTAGAATCGCGTACCGACAACAGGAGTACCTGAGGCCAACAGAAAAGATAGCGAGAGACGGGACTGGAAGAAGAGTAACGTCGTTACCTCGATGGAGGGATGAAATGAAACTCGGAATCAAATGATGGACTCGGGCAGCCCTGCACAAAAGCAGGTTGAGGTTAATGAAAAAGGCCTTCACCTGCGGTTAGGCCCACATAAGCTGCTACTAGTGGCGATGATGATGATAATTTTTTATTCGCGGGACTCGCAAATACCGGTGTTCGAGAGACGCAACCTTAGAGGTTTGTTCTTCAAGCTTGAGCCCACCTTCTCGCTGAAATACGTCACTATTCAGCCGTTCAAAGCACTCCACCCTTTGGGAGACGCTTCCTCTCGAGCTCCCCTGCGTCCTCGTCCCTACCACTACCCAGCGAAACACCGTACGATTACTTTCGCGCTGCCGCGCTGGCTCACTACGGTTATTCGGACCAGCCGCCGCCACCTGGAGCGCACGAGGTGCCCGCACGGCTTGCATACACTACGCCGCCACACACAGTATCCTCTGTGTCACTCAGCATGGTGACGTCCTCTTGCACCGACAGCGACACTATTGTCATTAACTACAGTGTGCAGCCGCACTTCCAGCGACAAAACATTGCTACTTTTGTCATTGCCGCCGCTCATCAACCACAGCCTGCCTAGTCCGCTACTACGACATCCCGTGAAGCCGCATGTCTACAGACAAGTCGCAGCCGACGTCATGGCAGGCGCTCACTGGTCGCAACCGTCCGCCCTCCCCAATTATTCTACGGCACGCGGCAGTACCCGTGAGTTTTGCTTCTCTTCGAATGACTTCGAGACGGAGGCAATTCGAACTGCACCACCTACAAAAGTTCGGACTCCGCATAAAGGGTAGCCTGCCAGGCAAGACACGTCCTCTGCGATATCGGCAACTCGACGCTGTGGAAGTTTTGTTTCTGACACGCTGCTGAAGTCATCACGTGTCAGTTGCAGTGACCTTGTCGCTCGCATCATGGACGACGCTATTGGTTCTCCTCGAGTCTCTACGTCTACGCCTATCCTCAGCCACACAGGATGCATCGTGGACACGGCAATCTCGACTGAATGGGATTGCCGAATGGAGTGACGCAAGTGAAAGTGGTTGCCACACCGAGCCGTCGGAGTATCTCAACCCATTTGCACAGGACGTCATTTTCGACGACTCGGGCTTGCACTGGATGGACATCCTTGCTCTCCATCGCTAAAGTCACTGGCCACGTCGTAGGCGACACTACAAGCACTCCTCGGCGGGACGTCTCTGTCACGTGGGAACGCCGACGACATCCAAAAATGATCCGTAGGCACCGACCTCGTCACTACACAATGCGCACAGGTGGGCTACCCTTCCGTTTCCCGACGACTCGCGCCAGACTGGGGCCATCGGCACGCGTTTTAATGCAGTCTCAGCGACAACGGGTACGCGCTCGACGGATGCGCTGTCGCTGCTTCTGCGGCATGAAAAAGCTGAGACGCATGCCCCGTACAACGCCCAAATTGCACGGCAGACCCGTCAGCATTGGTTCACCTTACCTGGACCCAACGAAGCTCAGTTTACACCACGCCTAGGCTCTTCCCAAGCACTCAGCCTCGGCCCTAGAGAGCTGCAACAATCCGGACGCTCTCACGAAACAGACTACGAAAGCCTAAGGACCACGAACTTGGACATATTACGCTAATGGCCCCTTATGAATATGTTTGACATATTGATTTTCGTGCATAGTTCTGGGCATTTTTTAGTTCATAGCATTTCGCGCTAGGACGGGAGCTTTGTAGTGGCGCATCATCATCATCGTCGTCTTGCGGCGCCACTATTGTCATCATAAGCGGTTGCCTACCATCGTCATCAGCGGTCCTGGTACTGGCACGTCAGCAGTGCCAGATGAGATGAGATCGGACACGACCTGCCGCCTCGGCGGCAGCATGCCATCGCCGCTGTGGAGTTCCGCCCGGGCTTACGCACTCAAATAAATGTAGGAGGCCACCGCTCAGCGAGTCCACGCCCCATTTCTTGCACGGTGTTAGCCTTCATCAGAAAAGCGGCCGCCGCGCGGCCGGGAAAATAACCGCGTCCTCGTGCTCAGCAGCACGACGCCTTGCGACTGAGCCTCCGCGGTGGGTGTACAGCAGCTTTGACGTGTACCCCTTTGGAACAAACTTCATTTACATATACTCCCGTAGTGCGACCACTGAGGAATGGTTCGGTGCAACTGTTGGTGTAAAGTCCGACTAGTCATGGTTATGTTTAAGCAGCAATTTTTGTTGAACCGCTATTGAAGTGTTTGGAATGTCTATGAATATGTTACAGACGGAGCAAGCAGGATGCAAGGAACGGTGAAGATAAGTTACTCGTTAAAAAGCTGCGATTGATAGGATTTATTTAGTCTGGAGCTGTGCTTCGTCATGAGAACAAGATTATTGAGGTGTATACGAGTCAATATTTGAGAATGCAAAATGTATTCTAGTACATTGCATCAAATTGACGTAATATAAATGGCTCTGTGATTACTAGGATTAGAGCTATTAGCGGATGTAAAAGTGGAAGTTAATTCTACTATACTCTAGTCGTCTGGTATTCATCCTGAATAAGATTTCTAAAGTAGTTGAGCAAGAAGAAAATCATAATTTATCAATTGCAATTTTGAATAGTTTGAGTGTTAATCGTGCTGGCTGTCATTTGCTCGTGATACGTAGATGATAAAACAGGTGTCTACTCTCGGTTTCTGCTACGTTAATAAATGACCATTTGGAAGTTCTTCAGTAAACACAGCACTAAAATGCTTATTCAGAATCTCGGCTCACTCACTAAGAGGAAATAAACGGCCATTAGCATTTTAATTAAGGAACGGAGTTGGAGTTAGTGGGCTTAGTGTTTGCCGTGCGGCAGAACGTCTTTTGGGTACGTTTTTAGTAGAGCAGGTAGTTTTTTAAGTATTTTCTTAAGCTTATACGATCGCTGCTCTGCAAGCTAAGCAAGCTTTTTGAACTGCAGCCAGTCGGAAACAGTATTGGTTCGCGAAGCCTTCTTCCACGCTCCCTTTTTCTAATTTAGACATACCTTGACATCCAGCGTAAACAAAGGATCATTTCTTTGTATATCAACAATCGGTGTTGGAATGCAGGCACTGTCTCTTCAATTTGCCACCATAGATGCTCCAATTTTACTAAGTTGATCTACTCTCAAAATAGCTCTGATGTCCTATGTGAATCCGCAAGCATGCTGTTGATGTCCCCGTTATTGAGGTCCGCGTATGCATTTTACTGAGATTCTCCTTATACCAACATCTGCAAGCGTTTCCGTTTTACAGTTTGGCTCAGTGCGGCTGCCATAGCAAGCAATGAACGAGCTATAGGCCCCGATTTCTCCCAAAACACGTAAGCAGGCGTTAACTGGGTGATTTGCTAAAATTAAATTACGTTGTATTTCCCAATGCGTCGGTTCTTGCAAAAGCTGAGAAGGTTGGGAAGATGAGTGAAATAAAGGAAACGGATATATTCCTGTCGAGTGTAACGCTTGTTAAAATGAAGTCGTTCTGTCTACGTCGCGTAGTTCAACTGACCAGCTAGAATAACAATAACATGATGCAAGAATTTAGATGAAGAGCTCTCCAACCATTGAGTTTAGAGATCAGCAAAATCACTCTGATACTTTGGGGGAGAGTAGCAGTAAATGCCACACCAGATGCATAAATCCCCAGTAATGTGCCGCCAACGGTGTGCATCTTGAAGGCGAAATAGAGGTTTTTACAGGCCGAACGGGATCTACATCTTCTATGTGCAGTTAGTTTTCTGTGATTCACGCGTAGTCTCAGTAGGTTCCCACATGTACTAAGAGCGTATTCGCTTCATTTTGTGTGTGAAGAGTGTCCACGAGAAAAATTTTTCATTTTTGATGCCGCTTTGTCCCTTCAGTAGTCAAATTTTCTGGCGTATTTGAATTCTTGGCCCGAAGTTCTATTTCATGAATTTGTATATTTAACACAGTTTGACAGCGGTAGCAGTATTTGGGGCATTTAGCTATTGTCTGTTGGCTGTATGTACAAACCTAGACCTCATAACAACCCGGAATTCAGATGTGTTAATTGTATAGAGTTCGCTAAGTTGGTCCAACGTTCAGCTCTTTTGATAGAGTGAAGGCTTTGCTTAAGGTGCGGGCCTAGATGCCCGCCTTATGCGCCCGTATAATCATCGTCGCTTAGACGCGTGGACACGTACACAAGCGGACCTGGTTACTTCTGCACCTCTTCCAGATAATGATTCGACTTACCTTCTCATGCAGCTTGAGATACTTATCACAAAGTTTTAAGTAAAACACTCGCGCGTCCCCACCACAGGAACGTACCTTGTTGGTCGACCAGATTTTTGGGAAATCCCCAAAGTGGCGTAAGTTTCTGCGAAGGAAAGTTTGACATCCACATCAATGCAGCCGTACAGCCGCAAAAAAAAAGCTCTACAGCTTTCTTATGCAGTTGTACGGCTGCATTGAGGTGGATGTAAAACTTTTCTTCGCATACCTTGTTGGCTTTCAAATAACAATCGGTGACGATATCACAGAAATAGAGCAACTTAGCGAGGCTTATTTCAGCTTGCTTCTGTTCTACCTGTGTGCTTTGCAGGAGATGCTTGAAAACGGTACCAAGCTAATTCCACATGGTGTGCGTCCTCTGCGAATGTTCGAGCAATGCATGTACGATGTCGACGAGGCCAGCGCCATGAAAGCAATTAAGGAGGTGCAGACTTTCATGCGTGCGCGACAGATACCTTGGCCGGCACCTCCTCTTGCCGGGGTCGAGCCTCTGGGTGTCCTCCTAGATCTCGCTTACAACTGGCACCTGGGCTTTTGGTTCGAGGCTTCGCATCTCACAGCCACAAATGTGGAGAACGCACGCACTTGGTCTCTGCTCATCGAACCTGGCAGGTTTGTCGGAGCCCGGGCACCCCAACACCAAACAGTAGTTCGCGCGGGTGCTTACACCACTTACTGGAACTCGCTGCGAGACGCCTTCGCTGATGGCTCCTCGACGACGCGTGCCGGGCACAGCAAAGTTGATGAACTTGCCGCCAGGGAGACTGATATACTAATGGCCCTCTTCAAGGTTACACGGTCGAGCACGAGACATCCCGCACGGTTTGCGATCCGTGACGTTGAACGTTACACTCCAAACATATCGGCGGCTGTATGGAATCGTGAAATCGAACGTACCATTGTCTCAGCAGACGGCATGTCAACATTGCAGGAGCTGCCCAATAGCATCACTGTGAGTGACGTGGCTCTGATGGCCGTTATAAACAGTCTTTACGCCAAGTACACCAGAGAGCAGATCCTGGAGCATATTGGCTGGTTTTTCGTCCAGGTCTTCGCACCGATCGCAGACCGCAAGTTCTTGGTGAGCAGGTACGGCAGCCAAGCCATGGCTGACGCCAAGAGACATGCCTATTGTGCCACTGAAGTGGAGGCAACGTACCGGTTTTTGGTCACCGCACTTTATACAAAGCTACGCTTTTTGTCTGAGGCTCGAGCGGCGATTGATTTCCAGTTGGAATCTGTAAAGGAGGCAGCGCTCGGAATAATTGCCTCTGGTCGTCCGACGTGGGCGGACAACTCGTCGCGGGAGCTGCTCGCGGCTAAGATCAGCAATCTCAGGACACTCCTTTGGCCGCCGACTGACCTCCTGCACGAATCCAAGCTGCTGGCCATGTACGGAAACTTTTCCGCCAACGAGAGCTCTTTCGCCGAGCACTGGTTCGACGTCTTCTACGCCAAGCGGGGCTTTCTTGATGACCCCAGGTATGCTTTGCTTTGAGCATAAGTTGTTTCATATTGGTTGTGCTTGCCGAGTCTACATCCATCACATTAGGCTAATATTTAAGGTGTCAGGAGTAATGTAATTGCACCACAGGCAATTCCTTTTTGTTATCATGATATGAAAAATTATACCAATAACCTACTTCTCACCAGCACGAACGCTCAGTCATTAAAATTACTCCCACCTCCCCTCGCGGGAACCCCTGTGTAGATGCGACGCATACGTGGTTCTGTTGTTGTTCCGTTAGGTTGATTTCCCATCGCGGGAAACGTGCCGTGAGCCCCCAGCCGCGGCTATGACGCAACGTGGCACGGCTATGACGCAACACAATCCTACACAATCCACTTTAATCCAATCCAATCCAAATCCAATTCAATCCAAGCCAAGCCAAGCCAAGCCAAGCAAAGCAAAGCCAATCCAATCGAATCAATCCAATGACCCTCGCGAGTCGCGAGAGAGTGTTTGCTATCGGAGAGGGGGGTGAGCGGCGCGGAGCGCGGCGGAGCGCAGTCGCGCAGCGAGAAGAATGGGGGAGGGGTGTGGACGGACAACAACAGTGCCGTATGGAGGGACAAGGCGAGTGAATGAGATGCAGTCGCATCTAAAAGCCGGCTGGTGTTTGGTTGCTGGTGTCTGGCGGCTGGTGTCTGGTACCACATACAACCGCTCACAAAACTGGCCGTGGTTAAGCTTTTTTAGAACGAGCGGTAGTACCCAGCGATTACCGGGTAGGCCACTATAGAAATTACAGAAATGGCTATGAAGCTTGTAATATCTTGTATTAGATAGGTACCTCCCCATTGAGTTGTACAGTATTAGGAACTCCTGACTTCTTTCAATACATTGGCTGCTCCCGGAGGCGTGTGGTTGAAGGAAACGGCGGGAACCTTGCTTTGTCCGAAAGAAATGTGCGGATCGTGTCCTTAACTATGTATCCCGAAACACTATCCGAAATCGTGCCGAGATAGTGTCCTTAAACGACTATTTACCCATTCGAAGTATTTTTTGGAAGATGTAATGAATACCCGCCAGTTACAGTATTAAAATGAACACTACGAAAGTCTCAGGGAGGCGTGTAGTTGCGGAAGTCTGTACAGATGGCGTTCGCTCGGCTACGCGTTGAAACATAGCGGTATTCTGTTTCGTGAGGAGTGTAATTTAACAATACCACTCAGCTACTTATACACTTCATAGGACAAAACCCTCAAACTTGATTTTAACAATTATATGGGCGGCAGGTATGCAAAATTAAATTTGATATATTAAGGGGCTAATTAGATATCGAGAAATCTGTTGTAAAAAAAGGTAATGTACTGAACATCGTGATTCTTCCTATTACAAGGCAGTTCTTAAAAAATCTTGAAAAAACATTTTACACAATGGTTTGTTGAGTCTAGCCACAAAAACGTGTTCGATATCAGAACAAGCCTGCCACAAAAGTAAACGTTTCTGGAAAATTGATTTGGAGCTAGGTTTGTAATAAGTAAAATAACACTAGGCGCTTTACCTAATAGCAATGGCTTCTTCAAATTTGAAGTTTTACAACGAGCAGATTGCTCGGCTTTCACACCAAATATTAATCCTTTTGGGCCCACCATGGGCACAAATGAACAAAATCGGTTTAGTTTTAGCTTTGTCGAAAGGCGAAAGGTATGGTAAAATTTTTTTTGTGTGCATTTGTATTGTGCGCGTTAGCAAAAAAGACTGATTGGTAATACAATGAGTGAAAAATGTATCGGAGAATCTTCAAAAACCAGAAAGCCAATCTAAACACTACGCTACAAAGTTATCAACTTACATTGGATGACGTATTGATCGTATGCGGAGGGTTTGTATTCCGCATTGTCGCACTGCCACATATTTTAATTCCTTTATTCCCAGCACAGCATCGGATTGGAACTCTCTACCAGAATTATTGGCACACATAAACGCTTTGAAGAACGTACGCAACGGTTGAGTAACATCTATTCCAGCTAAGGAGTTCTTTATTAGATGCGACGCATCTCTTAAACTCGCCTTGTCCCTCCAGCGTCCATCCGTAGTCCGCATCCCTCCCCCATTTCCTAGCCACGCGAGCTGCGCGGTAACGCCGCTCTCACCGCAGCGCCATCTGTGTGTTAGCGCCCACTATCACCGCAACGCCAACTGTGCGTCAGCGCGCGTTAGCGCTCGGTTAACACATGCGCATGCGCTGCTCTCTCTCATTCAGTCACCGTTAACGCGCGGTACATATAAACGCGATAACTGCGCCGCTCCGCTAAGTCGCTCCACCGCCGCCGCTCGTGACATCCGATGACCACCGATGATTTGAATGGAGACTACAGGTCTGCTACCGCGATGGTCGGCGCAACCGTAACAAGCACCGCACAGATGCGTCGCATCACCCCATGGTTTCCCCCCGCGGAAAGAGGTGGTCAATGTTTTCATTGTTTTTTTTTCTGAGTACTGTTCAGTAAATACTATGTACAAAACCTTTGTATGTACCACAGAACTTCATCTTTTTCATGGGCCATCTCTTCACGCACATACCACTTGCATTGTCAAGACATAGTATTTGGCTTTATAAGGTCGCGGGTTTGATTCCCGACCGCGCGACCGCTTTTCTGATGGAGGCGGAAAGCAAAAACGGCCGGTGGTACGAGATTTTGGCGCACGTTAAACATCCCCAGGTGGGAAAAAAAGTAATCCGAAGCCCTCCACTACGGCGCGCCTCAACGCCTGCGTTGCGTCGGCGCGTTAAACCCCTACAATCAGTCCATCAATCTTGGCTGTATAAATTTTTCTACACACATGAGCGCGGCTGAAATCCACGATGTACAGTGCTCACGGATTGAAACGCGACACTGCGAGCGCGTGGCGGCGGCACATGTAGCGCCGCCCGTGGACGCCCGTGGAAGCGAGGTACGGCATTGTGGTATACCGCGAGGGTGGAGAGCAGTTTGACCGTAGGCTTACTGCTTCCGGTTGCCAATGAGCG
>JABSTR010001573.1:0-36794 GCA_013339765.2 Haemaphysalis longicornis
AATACAAATTCTTTTGACATTTTACTGACACATGCTCAATAGCCAATGAGTTGAAATGAAGTTTCTATTCACTCAATAGAAACTCCACAAAAACTGAATCGAAATTCAAAATCCATTTCTCTAAGGGCGTGGTTGTAAGCGTTGCTACCGTTGACGTGACAGTCCTTAGCGGTGCTGGCTGGTTGACGCAATCGCTGACCTTTCTTGCTTAGCGGCAGGCAATCTTCAGGTGCTCCCCGCACGGAGCACCTTGAGTAATCTTGGTGACAGCAGGCCTCCTCGATTTACCAGTCCTGGACGCTCCGCGGGCAGTCCGAGGACTGCCCACAGACCGGAAGCCCCATAGGAATACATGGGATAAACGAGCGCCGGATCGCGTCTTGGGCAGTCCGCGGACGATCCGAGACTGATAATCGAGGAGGCCAAGTATTGGCGACGCCGCGGACCCAGAGCACCCATACTCACGCTGTAATCTACCGCGACTACGAGTTGTAAGGTGAAGGGCAGAAACCACAAACAGTGGCCGTCCGAGCCCAAGTCAAGCTCCGGCGGATGGGCTCCCTGTCTACTTAAGGGGTATTCACACGAGGGAGAAATCCGCCGTTTGGCTCCTCCTAGGAGCGCGGATCACGTGACCCCTAAGTCACGGTTTCTCACCGGCGCACCGCTCCCATCGGATGTCGGAGCTGCTGCTCGCGAGGTACACGCGATCCGATGCTTGGCGGCGGAGACGGCGGGATTTCGTCTGCTCGTCGGGCAACTGGCGGTGACTCAAGTTCTAGAGCGGTTGGAGGCACTCTAGTTTGATTGCTTCTTATTACAATGGACGCGAAAATGCACCGCGCACACGAAAGGCGCACTGAGTGAGCCGCGTATACTACCAGCATGGTCGCTGGGCGAGCGGGGGCAGCGGCCACGAGGTGGCGCAGGCCGCCGCAGGTAGCTCGAGCCATAGCTTGTTATCGCCCCCCAAGGCGCAAACAGAGCTGCACATGCCAGAAAGGGGATAATGATGTGATGGAAAGTTGCATTAAAAATTGACATCTGCGCAGCTTGCGAGAGCGGCAATCGAATATTCGCCGCAGTGTTAAGCCTAACATCTGTATGCGGGCCCGTAGAGGGACAGGCCGGCTGCTCCCAGCGCGCGTAACCCCACACAAACCGCCTCGTGCGTCGAGCGCCGTTCTCTACCCGCCGCAGCACCTGTATCGCGTCCACGGCCAATTTTTGGGCGGCTGACAAGATCACTACGTAGCGGCTTTAGCACAAATTGCCGCCCTAGCGGAATCGGCGGTGCTACGACAGCTCTGCTTTAGAGATAGGTGACTGCAAACACTGATATCCGTCCGACAGACGCAACCTCTTTATGAGCGAAGCAGGTGCCCGAGCGTAAGTCCGCCTGCGGTGACGTCACAACCTCCCTCGGATTTCTCCGCTGAAACGCTCCGTCGTGGGAATACGATTTTACCAGGCAGGGAGCTCCGGGACCTCTCTCGGTATCAGGGTAACCCGAGCGAAGAAAGTACCTCCATCCTCGGCTTTTATACAGGCTGTATATTTTTTTCTAAGTACTGTTTTACACGATTTTTATTAACAACCACCTACTTCGTACAATCAAGGTGTTAGACATTTACGTGTTGTAACAAATTACTCATAACTAAACAGCGCCTTAGTATATTCAATTCATTTTTGCTCGCAAATGCTGCCCATACAGTTGTTCAAAAACGAATTTCAGGATTTTGTCCTAACATGCGTTTAAAGACGGGAGCGGGATTGTTTAACTTAAACCTTTCTGTACGTTTACATCAGTTGAATTTTCCCGCGTTCGCATTGCTCTCGCGATCTGTTGAAAGTTTCTGCAACCACATGCCTCCCCCTACCAGCCCATGTTACTTATAATAAATTTGTAATGAGTAAAGACCGCCACTTCAGGAAAATGTCCATTTCTCCCTTGAGTCCGTATGAGGCCTATTTATGTATCATGGTGTCATGGCAGATTATGGTATCTTGTCAAAAAAATAGAACAATATGCCATTCGCTGTACACCCTTGGAACCAATACAGTGATTTTTATCCCAGAGAAATCAAGTTGTCAAGCTGGCTAGTGCCTGTTATGAAGTTAAACCTATTCACTCTGGTGTACCACAAGGCATTACACTGGAACCTTTCCGTTTTAAGCTATACTTTAACTATTTGTAAAGATTTAACAGGAAACAAGATTTATTATTTATGCAGATGATGCTAGCATCTTCTTTTCAGGGAAAAAATATCTCGAAGATATTTTCCGCATGCAGAGACACCATGGCAGTGCTAGGAAAATGGGCTGCATCAAATTCATGCGTATAAATTAAAGAAGACTAAAGCGTTCGTTAGTTTTCAGCCAATAAACAAGGTGTACCCAGAACATCAAGCAATAGTTCTTAACTCCTCTGACGTAAATGTTGTCGAGAGGTTGAAGAGGTTGAATGAAGGTGGAGGTTGAATTTCATGTGGCATAATATTTTGTAGTCCCATGGCTTGGGACGAAATTATAAGCTTTCTCACGACGAAGTTAGCCCCAATCGCTAGTGTGAAACACTGAATAAAACAATTGCTGTCACAGCGAACAGAATTAATTTTCTATACCTTGGTTTTTCTCGCATCTTAACATTTGTCAACTGGTGGGTACTTCAGCGCCCTCTAGCATGCAGCGCATTTATATCCTGCCGAAAAAGTTCATTCATCATGTCTACAACGTATCATACCGATCCCACATTTCTCAACCTCTCCACAATGCCAGAATAATTGGTATTCACAACTTATATAAATACCGGCTGAGCATGATGTTCAAACCAGACGTAAGACACAAATTGACTCCTTTGCGAGGCCTTACGACTTTCCAAAGAAGACATCCGCATTAGCCAAGAAGATATACACAAAGCTGGTTAGTACATAGTCCTAGTCTTTTTTGTTTTTAGCGTCGACGTTCCGCGAGGTCTGTTCTCGGTTTAGAAAACCGCAGCTGGGTGTTTCTCGGGCGCCGTTTGCGGGAAAAACCACCCCAACCTCGTCACATTGGCCGAGCCACCAGAGTCCCGTATGCAGTGACACCGCAGCCAACCTCACTGACGTCATCCTGATCTACACGAGCTATTTTGTCATATGTCCTTCTGACGCGCTGTACGCGCGGACCAACTGCGAAAACTTTTGCCGGCATGCTCTTTCTATTGGCAATTGAGCCAAGGTGCGGGCGGACCAGGAAGTGGTGGAGATATTGTTATCCATGTTCGTACGCTTCTATGATGGCTTTTGTGATTTCAAAGGGGGTGTAGTCCTTCAGCGGTAGGCCGTTTCGAGGTTTCATTATGATTTTGATGTGTTCTCTCGGAAAAAGTGGGAGCCGTTGACGCGGAGGACGCTGTTTTTCGTTTTCCGATGTGGGGACGAACTTGCCGGGCTTCGACGTCTTCCCGTTTGCTTCCAGGGTTTGCTTGGCTTTCTTCTCTTTCTTTAAGCTGCCAACGCCTTGCGAAAAATCACTAGCATCACGATGAGAGGCGCCTCATATGAAGTCGTCACGTACTGTCCTTCTGGGAGGATGAAGTCAGAGGAGTTGCCCACGGCTTTCCAGAAAACACCAGCCCGGCTGAACTCATGAACGGCCTACGGGTCCGCAGTCCCAACAGCAAGATACTACAAGCCCGCATGCTCGGCAGCTCCAAGACGGCACTCATCACCTTTGAAGGGAACACAGTGCCAAGAGCGGTGTATTTCTACGGCGGGGAAATGCCCTGCTTTCTCTACAGACCAACACGACAGGTGTGTCACACATGCATGACCGCCGGACACCGGTCAGACGTGTGCCCTACACCAGGAATCAGGAAGCGCCCTACGTGTGGAACTAGTGACCCTCAGGATGGACATTACTGCCAACCGAAGTGCGTGCTGTGCAACGCCGCACACATCACTGGTTTGAGAGAATGTCCACGAAAACTGAAAAAACCACGTACGCCAGAAGGTAACCGAAACAACTGGAAATCACGTCGAGATATCACCAATGAACATAAACAACATCTTAGATGGTTCAGCTCCGAATGGCCAGGCCTTGAAGAGAAGAATAGAAAAAGGGACAGGTCTTAGTCCAGGACCGAGTCTCCGAAGAAACATACACCTCGCCTCAACACCAAAACAGAAGGAAGGCAAACCGAAAACATCCAAAATCAAGGACAACGACTGTGGAGAACCCACGCAACTACAACAGGTGAGCTGGTCCAAGGCAGCTGCCTCCCTAGCCACCAAGAACATGAAAGTAGCCACACATGAGTCTAGACAAGAACAGTTAATTGAGAACCTCAAAGCGCAAATAGAGAAACAGAAACTTCAGATTGAAATCTCAAGTAACAGCTTATGCAGCCTACCAGGGAAAGGGCACACTCTTGCATGCAGCCCCCGGCTAGTAACACTATGTCCTTCCCCCAAAGTCATCTGCCCCAACTACCTCAGCCTACCGTCCCAGAAGTTCTTTTGAAGGATCCGAACGGTATAGGGCTTTTCTTAACTCAATTGTTAAAAATAATAAACAGCCGTTTCGACACCAATCAGAGACAATTGATTCACCCAAACTAGAAATCTGGACGGCAAGCGCAAATTGGAAATGCCCGAGTTTCCAAGAAACGAAAAAATGCAGGTAATAGACCCCAATGCAGACGACACTGACTTCAGCTCCACTGACGATGAATAATAGAGCACCCGCTGCCAACACAAAACTAGAAATCTGGCAATGGAATTGCCGAAGTCTACAGCGCAAGCAACACAGTTTAAAAAAATACATTGAAGCAGCCGCCATCCAACCAAACATAATCTGTCTACAGGAAGTTGGAAATAACCCTAGGTTACTGGGATACTACATCATAAAGGAAAATGAAGCGACGCGTATAGCCACCTTGGTCAAGAAAGACGTGACAGCTATAGACACAAGCTCGAAACGACCGCGTCACATTCCCTTCTTGTAGAGCTAATCCCGACAAAAGAGGGAGAAAAAGCACCTTCGTCTTTAACATCTACAGTCCGCCATCCCGTCGGGTCGACAATTTCGAGAAGCTCTTCCGAGAAACCATTACAAAATCCAAGGGCAATCAAGTCATCATTGCAGGCAATTTCAGTGCCCCCCATAGGGAATGGGGCTATAAGCGCAACACGAAAAAGGGAGAGAGAATTATCTCTGCAGCCGAAGCCTGCAATTTAACCTTCATCACTGATCCCAATCAGCCTACCAGAGCAAGCGGGGAACGAGCCAGTGACACATGCCCAGACTTAACTTTAGTAAAGACGGACGAGGACGTCACATGGATGAACTTAGGAGAACACTTGGGCCGTGACCACGCCATTATCGGCATTTCAGTCTCAACAGCCAAACTCAGGAGAAATTTGGGGGTAGTCGAGATCATCGATTGGAAGAAATTCAGAGAAAAACTAAGCAACGATACCGACAGCTCACAGAAAATCACATCTATTAAGGATATCAAGGATTGGTGCGTTCAGCTCAAGAATAAATACCTGAGCGTTACCCAAACCCTACAAAGAACGACACAAACTCCAAAACATCGACTCCCATCTAGCCCATCTGTGGGAGGCAAGAAACGGCCTAACAAGGCGGTGGAAAAGGCAGAAGAAAAACAGAAAACTTGAAAAACGAATCGCAGAAATCACCAAAAAGGCGAGAGAATACGCAGGACGTTTTAGCGAGACAAAATTGGAATCACTTCTGCGAATCTCTGCAAGGCACCTTGAGCACCCCCAAAACCTGGGCACTGCTTCGAAGCATGCTCGACCCCCTCGCAACAAAAAACGCAAGCAATCACCTACTGAAACGAATCGCTTATACCTTTCAGGGCAGCAATGATGCCCTTCTCGAAGAACTTAAAAACAAACTAACTGGAACACAGCTCCCAATGCCTTTCACCGGAGTGTACAAAGGTAGACCAAATGAGCTCCTAGATAAGGAAATCTCAAGAGAAGAGGTCTACAGTGCAATGTTAGCAGCGAAGAAGAACACGACACCAGGTTTTGATGGCATAACAAACACAATAATCCGAAATCTCGGCGATTGCCAGGTGGAGGAGCTGATGAGTACCTCAACGAGCAATTATGGACAAAGGGCGAAGTCCCGCCGGAATGGAAACATTCGGACGTAGTCACAATTCCGAAACAAGGAAAACCACCAGGAATTCATGCTCTCAGGCCCATAGCCTTTACGTCCTGCTTGGGGAAGGTGCTTCAAAGGATCGTCGCGAACAGACTAGTCAACTATCTAGAGGATAACGACATGATACCGCCTAACATGCTGGGCTTTACGACCGGACGTTCCACACAAGACGCCTTCCTAATACTCCGAAAGGAAGTGCTGCAAAACATCCCCAAGGGAGGCGAACACCTCGTTCTAGCCTTAGATCTGAAAGGTGCCTTCGAACATGTCTCACACCAGGCCATCTTGGAGGCACCGAATGAACTGCACTGTGGGGAGCGAGCATACAATTATGTAAGAGCCTTCCTATCGGATCACACCGCGTCCATAAGAATAGGAGACATTCGATCCAATCGCTTTCCTATGCCCAACAAAGGGACGCCGCAGGGCTCGGTAATCTCCCCCCTGCTTTTTAACATTACCATGATCAAAATCGCAAAAAAGCTGCAAACCATTCCCGACATAGGCTTTACCCTTTACGCCGACAATATAACAATCTGGGCTACTAAAGGATCACTGGCTGCAAAAGAAGAGGTACTTCAAGAGGCTACAAATTTGGTAGAAAACCTGGCTGCAACAAAATGGGTTACAATGCGCACCAAAAAAATCCGAAGTTATCCGAATCCACCGCACCTGCTATGTAAGCCCAGGGCCAATACACATTAAGCTTGGAGGTTACACAATAACCGAAAAAGATCAAATACGAGTCCTAGGGTTGTTTATACAAAGTAATGGCAAGGCAGACTTCACCATAAAAAAGATAAAGAAGTCAATAGTGCAAATTGCAAGAATAGTGAGAAGAATAACTAAAAACAGAGCCGGCCTCAAGGAAGAAGAAACTCTGCGCATTATGCAGGCCTGGGTAGTCAGCCGCCTGGCATATAGCTTGCCTTTCCACTGCCTTAACAGACAAGAGACTGATCAAGCCAATGTCATACTCCGCACGGCTTACAAAGCCGCCCTCGGTCTCCCAAACTATACATCAAATGAAAAAGCTGATGAGCTTGGGTGTATCAACACCTTCGAAGAAATCAGAGAGGCACTCCTCATCTCGCAAAACAAAACGCCTGGAAAACAAAGCTGGCAGGGCTATCCTGCAAAGAGTGGGGTGCCCCGCGGACGTACACTCGATTATTGACAAAGTGGACATGAGCAGAGAAGTACGAACATGACTGAAAGTGCTCCCCAACCTCGAAACATGGACCCCTGCCTGCACAAAGAGATAGAGGAATAGTACGAGTAGCCTTCCTACGGAACACTTGAAACAAAAAAAAAAAAAAATGTCATCTACACCGACGCTGCTTCCTACAGCGGGAAAAATGCCTCCATAGTTATAATCGATCACGAAGGAGCCATCAAGGATTGCCTCACGCTAAAAGATACCACTGCCGACGAAGCCGAAACTGGTGCTCTGCTCCTGGCAATAAGGTATGGACGGCATAAGAACCAAAGCCTCCAAATAGTCACAGATTCCAAAAAGGCTACGCAAAGTCTTATCAATGGAGGAATTCACAAGTGACTTAAAAAATTAGAGCCGAAAATGTCGAATCAATTCCACCGCATTGTCTGGACTCCAGGACACGAGGAGCTGGAGGGAAACGAGAGGGCCGACCAGGCTGCACGCGATCTCACAAACCGCGCGGCTAACAGTCCTAGCCTTCCGCAGCCCCTCCCAAGTGGCTTTGGCGAACGCCTCACTGTCCAAAGAGGTGAACGAGCCCTTTTCCCCAACCCGGACAAGAACCTCTCTGGCGCCGAAGCTCAAACGCTGAGGCAAATCCAGACGAACACTTATCCTAACAAATCCCGCCTATCCAAAATGTTCCCTCAAACACACACAGACGCATGCAAAAAATGCGGAAACCCTTCAAACTTATTTCACGCAACATGGGCCTGCCCTATCATCTCGCCTCCAGGAAACAACCCCACAAATACGGTCGCGCTATGGGAGGCAGCTCTGGCCAGCTCCGACTTCGGGATTCAGAAGGACTTAATTCTTCGAGCCCGGAGAGGAGCAGAAGAGTCTGGGGCCCTGGAAGGAGGGCACCACCCCTAAGACAATCGCGCCACCTCCTTTTTTCCTAAAAATAAACGTTTCATCTCATCTCTCTTTTATTGGTAACGCAAAAGTATAGAAGAAAATGCAGGGACACCCCCGCGCACGCACGAAAAGGGTGTAAGAATCTTTTCCCATGGCTAACACCCTTAAAAGGTGTTTTGGCAAAAAAAGAGTGGACGGATGAAACAAGGGTGTTGAGCCCAGCACCATTAAAAGGTGTTTAGGCAAAATAAATGTGAACGGACGAAAATAGGGTGTTCAGCTCAACACCCTTAAAAGGTGTTTTGGCAAACCAAAGGTTGTACGGATGAAAAAAAAGGGTGTTGAGCATCCTCAAACCCTTTTGTAAGATGATGACATGCGCAGTGGCAATATGAATCGGCGGATCGGGCACAATTCAACACAGTCAATACACAACTTACATTTCGAACACAAATGAATTAAGCAAGAAAACCAACGGGATGCAAGCCGTACAGGGAGTGCATACTTAGCAATATATGTGCTGTTCTTGCTTTTATATCCAGCAGACGAAAGGCCCCCGATCGAGTCGGTGGGCTTCTCGCGAAGAGCAGATGTTTTAGCGCTAATTCTGGAAGTATGAATTTTACTATGAAAATATACAAATCAACACGCGGATTTGCAAAAACTTTTTAATCATGAGGAAGTTTTTGTATCCCATAACTTACAGAATTTTATTAAATACCAAAAACGTCTTCACCACCGCCTCAACACCATTTAAAAAGGGTGTTCAGTATTTCAACACCCTGTTTCCTAGAAGGGTGTAAAGCTACAAAGAAGCGTGTTCGAAACTAAGAAAAACGGCGTAAAGAAAAAGGGTGTAAGAAAAAG
Source organism: Haemaphysalis longicornis (assembly GCA_013339765.2). Classification (NCBI taxonomy): domain Eukaryota; kingdom Metazoa; phylum Arthropoda; class Arachnida; order Ixodida; family Ixodidae; genus Haemaphysalis; species Haemaphysalis longicornis. The sequence goes on from JABSTR010001573.1 coordinate 9,131, forward strand.
GGTGCAAGAAAAGACCGCCAACAAAAAAAAGGTGAAGAGACCTCAAAATATGGAGGCATTTTGCACCTGTTTACACGGGTGGACAGAACAGTTTCTAAAAGCGGGGGGTGTTTTGTACCTCACGATGTTTAAAGGCATATGAATTGGCATAATTTATTACCAGTGAAGCTCTTTAAACTTGAGCTAGTTTTGGTGGCATTAGCAATAAAATACAGAGAAAAAGAACTGCGGCACGTGTAAAGGGTGCAACACCGCAGATAGGGTATCATAACAGTGAAGTCGGCTTTCGAGCCTGTTAGAGTGTGAGCACAAGGGGCGTATGCGTATGCGCATCTCGTACTGTACCATTTGAAAGGTACTAGTTTTTTTTTGTATTGTAAAAGGCAAAATTATTGCCGCAGCTTGCAATAGTGGTGAAAGGCCGAAGAAACAGCATAGCTGGGGGCTGACCTAGCTTGTTTCCCCGTTGGATCCCTTGGCAGGAGGGGGGGGGGACACACACCGGAACAGCCTTGTAAAATCCGGTTAAACTTGGCCTCACCCCGCAGCGGTCATCCTAGCTTAGCAAAAGATTGTAAAGCTTAGCAAACATAACAAAACTTAGCAACACCGTAAGAAACTAGGTCGACCCCGAGATCCGCTGTTCTTTTTTTGCTACTGAACACCTATTTCACCCCGTTTCAACAACCTACAGAAAGGCAAGCGTGTTGCAGTCGGTAAACACCGTTTTCGCCACACGAATATAGTCTTTTTAATTTTGGAGTTTCAAATTGGTGTTTCACGTGGCAAAGCTAAACTTGGGGCATGAGGTGCACCGCATAAGAAAACGAGCGATCGTTGCAGGCGAGCAATTTTTTTTTATCTGAAAATTTCTCGCTAGTACAGGAGTATATGAGGGGATGTCTTGCTCTTTACAGTGCTATTATGCATCCAAACATGGTCTTATTCAATAAACAGCTGAACACCTTTTCCACACCTTTTCAACAGCGTAAAAAAAACCAAGGCCCTTGAAGTTGATCAACACCATTTCTTTCACAGAAAAACGGTTTAGAGCTGAAAAAGGGTGTGGAGATTCATTAAAAGGGTGTAAAGGCCTCCCAACACCCTTTTTCCCCTTATGCTACACCCGTTTTGGCTAAAAGGGTGTAAAAAGTTTAGTGTGAAAAAGACGTGCAAATTTGGCACATTAACGTGTTCAGGTTACGCTACGAAACACGGGCACAGTCGTCCGCCGACCGCCGGTACACCGCCGGCCAGCAAGATGCAATATTTGTAGGACAAAGAACAAATGATAAACAGCGCTCACAGGAATCAGCATCGCTGCACTTTTCAAGTCGTGACATGCGGCATTTGCCGTGCCGGTAACCTTCAAGGGCATTTGGAAACCTAGCAATAAGGGCAAGCAATCTTGCGTGCTGTATATTATTGATCACCTGTAATTAGGGCATAGTTACTGTATGATGTTATTTCAGCAGCTTAGTTGGATATCTGCATCTGCATAGCAGAATAGATGAGTAATATGTACGGAATAATTGCACTTCCCTGTACCGTCCATGGGATTGATTGGTGGTTTGAAGAGCTTAGGAGGTCGGTCTCCTCAGTTAAGGAATAAATACCTGCAGTTGAGATGTTTCTTGGAGGCACAGTTGTATCTTTAAGCAGCATTTACCTATTGTGCCTCTTTCATCAGAGCTCATTGTTACCCCTTAAAAACTCAGATAAGGGCGGAAAACTACTACAAAAGCACTCGCCCGTGGTATTAACAGCTTTGCGATGGACAAAAGTGTCGCAACCCAAATTAGATACACGACCGTACACTTGAACATGACTTGGCACATTCGTGAGAATATCTCATACTTTTAGGAGGAGGCATTTCCACACATGACAGCTTTACCGCCATCTGACTGAGAATACTGAGCTCATTTCTAAGGTCTAGGGCCGATCCGCCACCATCTCCGAAGGACAGGTAGCTGGTAAGCCATCACTCTACCATTCCGTCTGACATAAAATTTCAGCATTCCCTGTGGTAAAAGAACTGCCGAAGGTTCTGAGCAGCAAACATTCTGATATTCTGGATAGAATGAAGTCATGGAGCGTTCTGAAGTCTAAGCACACTCCCCAGACTTCAGTGACCGGTAAGAGTTGTTGTTTTTCTTCCAAAATTATCGACTGAAGGGAGACAACTAGAAGCAGCAAATTATTGAGATGAGTCTCGTTTGTTGTGGCTTTCAAGTCTAATCTCCCTGCATTTCACATGCATCTGTAACATTGCATCTCTTGTGTGGCACATTTTCACGAAGAAAAAATTCGTTTCACACAGCAAAAGACTACTCCGCTGTTTTTACGCAAGCCAAAAAATTGTCGTAAAATACTCTGCTGAAAAAAATACTAATTGAACACATAAGTAAAGAAACCACAGTATTTGGTTCTATATTTACCGAAATTGCACTTTTCAGTGGGCAGTATTGGCCCCTAAAACAATGATTCTTCGTTTCTAAAGTTCCGTTCTCTACTGTGAGCACCCTTCATACCCATTGAAGTAAGATTTCGCGTGAATAAGTATTTGTTTCAGCGCAGTATATTGCTATAAGATGTTTGGGGAGCGTTCCAATAAAACTCGACATCGACCCATTTCCCATTATCACACACGTCCCATAGGAGCCCATGAATTGACAGCACGCGGTAGTTTCAAATTGTGTACAACTACACCGTGAACTACCAAATTATGACAAGAAATACGTGCACAGTTGCTGTGCCCATTCGTGTCACTATAGTGGCCCACCCGGGCATCGCCGAGTGCTACCGCTTCTTTATTACGAAACTGTGACTGATCCCTATACATCAAACCTACTGAGATAACAGATAAAACTTCCCATGGGCAAGCCGTCGTTTGAGCCCACTACCTACATACCCTTTTTCCCGATAAAACTCGAGTTGCAGCTGTTTTCTATACCCGCACACCTCCATGCAGGCAGCAGGGAGCCCGTGTAATGACAGCGAGAGGAATGTGCTAAATTTTGCACCTTCATTGTGAACTAATCATCAAGCTAAGCAATATATAACTGAACACATTCACCACAAGTTAGTGTCATCTCCATAGTTTGCCACCCGGGAATGACCGGGTACTACCGCTAGTTACAAATAAGTAAGGGCGGCAAAGGCTTGGTGTTTGTTGTGAGATGACCAATTCGCAATCGTGTCTCACCAGAATATTATCAAGTCCAAAGATGGCCTGAGCTATCATAATGTCAAGTAATGAGTACTGAACAAACAATACGAGCAATATTTCAATTACGAACACACGTTGGACTGGCTGCTATGAAAGGAGAATAGAAACAATGAGCTCAAAATGAAGGGAGAAGAGGTCATTCAAAAGTAAACAATAAAAAAAGCAAATTTGATCTGTAGCCAACCTCAAACCAAAATACGAAAAAGCCCAACACATGGCGATGGTGCGCTACACGAGCGAAAGCTGGAAACTTCAATGCAAGTGAGCAAACAGTTATTGTGCTCATCACGAGAGAAGACATAAACAAGGAAAAGGACGCTGGCTGAGTGACAGAAGGCGATCGACCTTGCTGAAATTCTCTGTCATTCACGCGCATAGATGGCAATTTTTGCAACACATTTTTCTGGACGATCATTTGGACGTTAGTATTTAAATATGGTAAAGGGGACTGCATGTGGCTGCTCTCGTGGAAAGCCGGTAGACAGTAGTATGAGGGGTGCGTTGTTTGACAAAATAGCAATATAGCCAGAAAAGACTCCGCGGGGGGTGTTCTATAGTGAAGTAATTATTTAAACTAAAGGTGTGTGCTAGAATTCAATCAACTTATGAAGTTTCGTTGACAGAAACTTAGCGCACCTTTACGTTCATGCTAGCAACCCCTGTCACCTGCATTCATCCTCTCTTGTCGTCTGCTTCATTGCCAATAACTTCTGAATAGTGTTCATGGTAAACTTTGTGGTCATTCTGTTGCCCCTTCTGAACGCAAGACGTTTGCCAGTTACCATATGACCGTTTTCCCACGATCTTTAACTTAATACAGGATCAGGGGCTACGCAGGGCTGACATCTTTAATTGCGGCCTACACTTCGCTTTATGAGGTACTCCTCCAGAGTCCGACGCACCATCCCAACAATATTGCCGCAATATTGTGTTTGTTTAATTGTGTTTTGCTTTTGCCGCCGAGCTGCGCCGGCCTGTGTTACCGCTGTTGTCTCTGTGCCAAGGGAGGCGCGTGTTCCGTTCTTCCTTTCTGTGCCGCATATGTTATCTCTTCTGATAGGGAGAACGTCCAGAACGAATGTGAACAGCCTCGAATTGTCTTCGTTGATCTACAGTGTTCTGGATACAATTCGACTATTCCAGAAACCCTCGCGCCGAGTGATAAATTCCCGCGGAGCAGATGCCGCGGCATTCTAATCGCTGACACCAGTCTACGCACGTCACTTTGCCGACTGCTGTTTCGCCGCCTGTGTATTCTTTAAGTTGTTAGGGGAGCACAAGTTCGCTCCAATAAACTTGTTTTTTTTTCTTCAAGACAGCCGCGTCGCCTTTGGCTACGTGACAATATCTTCGGAACGGGAGGTGGTGACGCCCATACGGAAACGAGTTATTGCGTTCGCCAGCCGAGTAGAAGTTAAGTGTTCATTCCGTATATTGAGAATTTAAAAGATTGCGGTATGGGGAGACGCATGGAGACACGGTAAACAGTTATTTAGGAAGCAAGTTGCTGAAAAATACACAATTTGTTCATCCGCAGTCTCCGTTGCTGTGGCGACCTAGAACATTTTTGAGAGGGAAGTTAAATAAATTAAAGCCGCTTTTTCTCCTCTGGGCTGTGCTTAGCCTAATTGTACACAACGTTAAGGAAAAGCGATTAAAAAGGCATAAGTAATTACTTTGCTGCCCTAATACCCCAATGTGATTATTAACAAATCGTTTATGCCAGGCCGAATGCTCTCTGAGTACAAAACTGTAACAATAGTGAATAAAAAGCGCAGGGCTTTTGAATGCTTCAATGCAATATTTTTTCGGAAATCCTTCAAAACGTCTGATGGCAGCCAATGACAATTGTCTTTTTTTAAAGAAACTGTTCTAACCTGAGCCGACGGCTCTCGAAAGACATAGCGAACAATTGTACTCCAGACTTAACAAACTTTTTATTTTGTTCTTTCATATGAAACAGACGCATACTAAAGCACTAGTCCTCTCTTGTCAAGGCTTCTTTGAAGCTAGACGCGACGCACTGACTGATGGGCCATCTTGTAAAGATGAACAAAGTAGGGCTTCTCATTGTCTGCAGTGCTGTTATAGCGACCGTCCGAGCCGGGTAGGTGGCATTTTTTTTAGTTATAACGCAGCATGGTAAATTTACTTGTCGTAAAATGCCTAGAGCAATTTCTTGTAGCCATTTATGCCCGAAGTAATATCATTTTTTAATCAAGAATTACGTGGCTTAGTTCGCCGGCGAAGCTAACCTTACAATTACATCAACGGATTGAAGCCACGAAACTACACGGAGATGGTGAAATAGAAATGAAATGTTAAAAATATCAAATAATTTTTTGAAAACAAATACTAATAAAAACGAATACTTTCTTTGGAATATGTCATTACTTGCCGTCGTATCGGGGAAAGCACAACCAATTTGTATTGTTTGAAAGGATCTGCGCCGCCCCAAACCATTTGTAAATGATATTCTTCCCTGCCCCATAAAATCTTCAAACTTCATAAAATCTGCAAACGTTTCGGTCGGATGCCGACCTTTATCGGCATCCGACCGCATCCGTCCGAAACGTCGACAAACAGTTTTGTTAGAAGCTATAGCCATTTGTTACTATATATCTATATATATATATATATATATATATATATATATATATATATATATATATATAAATATATATATTATATATATATATATATATATATCTGTATATATATATATATATATATATATATAGAAAATACGGGTTGGCAGTCAAGAAAACCTCGGAAAGCAAAGGGGAGGTTGTGGGGGTCATAGAAAGGGATGCAGAATTTTTTTAGTCGAAATAAATGTCTATATATATATATATATATATATATATATATATATATATATATATATATATATATATATATATATATATATATATATATATATATAGAAAATACGGGTTGGCAGTCAAGAAAACCTCGGAAAGCAAAGGGGAGGTTGTGGTGGGTCATCGAAAGGGATGCAGAATTTTTTTAGTCGAAAAGAAAGTCTATATATATATATATATATATATATATATATATATATATATATATATATATAAGTTGAAGTAACGGGCGAATCTCGGTTACTTCACCAAAGCCATTTACTCGTACTTGTTATAATTTGGTCCCAGGAGAGCTACATACAATGACGTATTTTAGCCAGCTGCCAATACATGGGCTCCTATCAAATACATGTTTATACGAAACGGCTGAAAGTGCTTTTAGGTGGAAGTAAATGCAGCCTTGGTGCGCTCAAACGGCGACATACCCATGGGAAGAGTAATATCAGGAGTTGTGATAATTTCCTGTGTATCACAGTTTTATATGACATCACAGGATGTCGTAAAATTTGAGCCTTGTTGCAGTAAACTGCGCGCGCTGTCCGAAGAGCTATGCGAGCACGGAACAATTGATTTAAATTCAAGAAACCTCCACTGTATTAGTAGACCATGTGAGAAATAAGACGTGAAAATAATTGTAAAGTGTATAATTTAATTTTCAAACTAGCTTATTTTGTTTCTTGAAATGCTTTTGCGGGAGAATCGTGAGGGTGGAGGGTGAGGAAGGATCTGGAAAAGGCCATCTCAGGTGGCAGGATGCAACGTAGCGGTAGGTATTTCCTGCGTCATGTTAATCCAAAGTGTTCCTACAATAGCGCGTGCCTGTAGGAATTGGCTTGAACTTGTATTTTAAATTAGGTATTCCCAAACAAATTCTACGACATGGGTACGAGCAAACAACTACTTAGTCGTGGGAAGCGCCATCTATAAGTAGCTGTGATCGCTAACTGTAAGTGACAGTTTTATAGTAGGTATATAGGCTCCTACGGGAGGTGTGTGTTCAACATTCGATGTCCCAACAGATTGTGCGTGAGCTATCCGAACGCGGGAACAGAAATTGGAGTAAACAAAACTGCATTGTATTAGGCTGCGCACAAAATAATAGTGTTTTGTGATGTGCACTCGGGGACTTCGCTGTCCAAATCACGCTAACGTTGCGTCACGGCGGTAAGTTTTTATTGAAAATAACATTTTCCTAAGCTAAGTGAATGCTTATAATTACAAGGATTGTTCGCACTAAAAACGCATACTGGATTGTTTTTTTTGTGAATAAACAAAACAGAAACAAACAGTTTCGCGCTGCCTTAAACAGATAGTTTTCTCGAGCTGGAAGGCTGAAAAAACAATAAAACTCCATTGCACTCATCACAGTACTTGTGAGAGAGGACGCAAATCACACGCATGGTGTTAGGTTGAAAGTGGAGCTTATTTTTTGTGGCAGCGATGCTCCTCCTGTCATCTTTCGACAGATACGCGTCCAATTTTTTTCTCCCATAGGCGGTAAAAAACAGTAAAAATCAATCGAGCTCCTCAGCCATAATAGCAATATTCTCATGAAATTTAAAGTCCCTATATCCCTATTTTTTTCACGGTGTTCATATTCTACGCATCCTTCATATACTTATTCATCATATCATTAACCATATTCAATTTGCTTTTTTTCGGGGAAGGGTGAGGGGCGTCGGCAAATAAAAAATCCCTCTGCCACATTTTCTTCCTTTAAGGAGGAAATCCCGAAATTTTTTTGTGGCGCAACGTTACCTCACATTGCTAAATTAATCCAATTCCATATTCCCGCAGACTGAAGGCCTATTAAGGATACGGCAAAACAAAGAGTTTATTCCATGTGTCCACAATAGTTTAATTCGTGGCTAATTGGGCAAAACCCCGCAAACGTTTTTAGACATTTCGATGGGTTACAGCATAAATTAGTTCAATATTGAAATGGCATGCGGTATGTCCGCAATTCATGAAAATATATTGTAACCCTTTCCTCTCACAAGCTGGGCAATATTTGAAAGATTAACACTGAGTACTTACAATATCATGGGGACGTATTCTCGAAATTTCAATACAGTTCAACTTTCGTAGTACCTTGATGTTGCGGGGCGGCACGACGCAGGACATGAATTATGAGGGGTCCGCCTGATGTATTTATATTTTACGTGCGCGCCATTATAGAGCGCACACAGGTTTCCGCCCCACACCGGAGCTTTTCTGTCATCGGGGGCTCAAGCCAAATGATCATTTGCCAATGTTTGCTGCACTATCCTCTCTCAAGAATATCAACGTTTCGAATTTTTCAGTTGTTAAAGCTGTAATTTCAAACAATCTTTCTTGTCCTGGGCGACGACCGACCCACCCACGGACTGGCTGATGCGGCTGGTGCCATCTCTGACATAACATGATATCTCTGACATCTCTTAGCTCAGCTAACCTTCGTTATTCAAAGCAAAGGCTTGGCTAAGTCTGCTTGAAACTTTGTTTTGCTTGGTTAACCTCTGATGTAGCTGTATTGCCTACCTTTCAATGCAGCCAGAACCATGAGCGTGGACACATCAATTTTTTCAACAGAAGCGTATGGAATTTTACTGATTGAACGACACATTCTTTAAAATCGAATTCCCAATTCCATCATCTATACAGATTCCTTGAGCGTTGTTCGCCCACTATCATCGCACAGGCACCCCAAAAACTAAATAGTTGATATTGTATTCAACACTATCATCTCTGTATATGCACAAAGGCATCAGCTGCTCCTTTGCTGGGTCCCAGGACACGCTGGGATCGTTGGGAACGAGTTGACAAACGAGAGGGCCGCTGCTGCTGCACTCAGGAACACTGTAGACATAACAACAGTATCTTTTACAGACCTCAAGCAACACATAAGACAACGCTTGCGTAGAACATTGCAAACACACTGCAGTGAACAAACCGACAACTACATGTAATAAAGCCACACTTGGGACGGTACACAGCTCACTCGCACAACAGACACACGGAAGTAGCCTTGGGTAGGCTTCGGTTGGGCGACACCCATGCAACGCACTCGTATCTGCTGACGGGATCTTCAATACCCCAGTGCAGCAGGTGCGGAGCGGCCCTATCCGTAGTTCACATACTAATCATACTAATCACATGCAAGGCACTGCACACCAGACGACGCAAACAGTTTCCAGAAATCTACAGACGACAAATCCCACTCCACCCATCGCACTTCTTTGGCGATGAACCAATGTGTTCTGTCAAACAAGTTTTTAAGTATTTATCTGAAGTTAAATTTCTGAATCACGTATCGCATCATGCATAATCACAACCTGGCCCTCTACACCAGCCATCTCCATTGTCTTTATTTGTTTATACCTCTGTTGCTACTCAATTTCAGTATCCACCTTCAATCTTTGGAAACTAACCATCCGTTTTTGGCGCTGTTTGCCCTAGTTGGCCTTGCGCCAATAAAATGCAACCATCATCATCATCATCGCATTGCCTACCATGTCTTAAAGCCGTTCGGTGAAGTGCAACACTCACAGAAGGAGGCCCAGCATCGCTTTCATTTTCGGCGAGCGCGGGATTCCTCTTTCACAGCGAACGCGACGCAAGACCAATCACATACACCGAGACGACCCCCCGCCGCATGCGTGGGAGGCTGCGGGTTGGTCGGCAGCCGATCAGATGAGCGGCCGCTGCCCTCACGGTCGTCGCTGCTACGTGAGCAGAACGACTTAAAACGTGCCTTGTGCGCAGCGCCGACAGCGGGCCTGCAAAATCACGCCCCGCCCTTCGAGGAGTGTGTCGGCGGGGGTGTGTATCCGCTCAAGAAAAGTAGTAAAGCTTTGCTTTAAAAATGCAGAGCCCTTCCGCTCTGTGATAATGTAAGTCAGCGAAACTGTATCTACAGTGGGTATTGCTGAGGTAGAGTTTTGCTATAGTGAATTTTTATATCATTTTTATTGGGTTACCTGGGCGTTCCAAGCGGCAGAGCTTCTCTTCATCAGAGCTGAATTCGCAGCTACTCGACGAGGTGGAACTTCATCCGGCAACGGAGACGACGGCACATTCTGCGGGTGCTACTTTTTGTTGTTTTCAACCCATTCGCGCTCCTGTGGGCTCCGAATCTGCTAGAAATCTTACCCTTCTTCCTGGAGCAAACAGCACCCATTCGTGCAACTACTGATGACGGCGCTACCACAGCTATTACCCTATTCCACATCTTGGGAAAGAGGCAGCCTGATGACGAATGGACGCCTTTTTATAGTGTATAAATTCCATGTACACGCGCATTGTATACCGTGCAGACTTTACAGCGAAGCTGTTAGCCTATCGACAGTTGGAAAATTCCCTCTCGTTGTGAGCAAAACAGCCAGACAGAACCCAACCGTTCTCGCCCAAAACGCCCAGATCATGCGTCAGGCTCAGTATTCGTGTAAAAAAATCGCAAGACAAGGATCGGAACCGCATGATGGATGATAAGTGCTTCTGATTAATATGATCCCCTCCTCCGAAATGTGTTCCTGGTAAAAAATATAGTTGCAGTTGTTCTCTAAAATGGAGGCTGGCGTCAGGCTAGCCCGCCGAAACGACGAGGAACATTTCATACCCTCCCCCTTCAGCATGTGTAGTGGTTTACAATGGCTTCGCTGGACATCCAGTTTTGCAGGGCGGGATGACTGCCATTTTTGCTATTTAACGATAAATAACAGGGATGTGATGTATTTCAGAGTATATTTTTGAATACCCACACCGTTTTTTGGACAGTTTCGTTTCTCGGTTGTCGCTTAGGAAGGTAACTATTAACTTGAAGAACAGCTTATCCATCTTGCGAGTGGGGTTGTTGCTTGTTGAATCGATAAGACCATTGGTATCTCCCATTTTGCGAAATCCGAATTAGGTTACGTTTTTTCAGGTTATTGGCACCTATAAAGGCTTTAGGCACGTGGAGAATAGGTTAGAAGACATTTCTACTACAACAACTCATTCATTTTTTAAGGATCCACGGTGATTCAATCATCACCTGCGGCTTATCCTCTGTTCACGCATCTTGAGTGCCATTGCTGCTTCGTTTTTACATAACTGGTGGGACATCACAAGCTACCCTTGCAGGCTCAGTAGTTTCTTCCTACCTAACGTCACCGGTGTGGCGTAGAATCATATTGCTACTCTGAATGTTTCCTCGATACTCTGCATAATGTTACTTGTTTGGCTTCAGAATGTGCACACTCATCCTGTGCAAATGGCTACCTTCTTCTGAGTTATTTTTCAGCTTCCACCTCCTTTCAGCGTTTCCTCAATCGCAGCCATGTTGGACGGACAAATTTCATTCGGTTTACTTCTGTCGATTCATTTCGACAGCGCCGCTAATTCGATTGTTTCCACCATACATGACCACTTTATATTACATTTTGAAATCCGTTCTTTTGTTTTCTGCGTTAGTTTCTCAGGTTTTTCCTACCTGCTGCTCCTCGTACTGCTGCAGCTTACTGTGTAATTACCGTTGCTAGGTTGCCCTGGAATAATTGTCGAAAATGTCCTCCTTCTCCCTGGTTCAAAGGGCAATTTATTTTTGAAGAGCTATTTTAAATGCTGCGTCCAACCTCTGATTTCATGTGAGGTTTCCAACTCGGGCCTATTTCACACCCAACGAGATCATGTTCGCTGCTCTGACTCTTGCATACCGCCTCCACGTCCTGTACAACCCTTGTATTGTCACTTTGAAAGAAGTGTATAGTTTTTTATACCTTGGAAACTTTTCTATATATACTTTCTATTCATTCTTTTCGAGAATACTGCGTTCATTGCCCTCAGCGTATTAGGGGCGAAGCCCCCTTTGGGGCTCGGGTTGTTGGCGTCTCATGTCATAGTCGTAACCGTCTTCTCATGTAGCCACGGTAGAAAAAAAACTGGGACACGCCTTTACACCTCGCGCTGGAGCGTAACGCTTACCAAAAAAATTGGCTGGCGAATACGGTACACCCTAATGCGATATTTGGGCGCAGCAGCACTGCGATGAGCCAGCACTCACTCGTGGGTTCTCTCGACGGCAGCGATCATGACCCTCTGCGTCCGCAGCGGGAAGTGCGTGTCAGGAAGGGACCGCGAACTGCGCCTTAAGCGAACGCACATGGCAGTCACGCGCACGTCCCCTTTACTCCAAGCGCTGGGCCGTCGAGCTCCTCATGCGGGCACAGCATACTGCCCCCTTTCCTCCTCCATTACACACTTTACGAGAGCGCTGGCTCGCACTGCCATGGCGAACCTCCCTCCCCACACAATTTCGCGACACTCTCCTCATTTGCTTTCTTTCATCCTTCGATTTTTCTTTCACTCGTCGGCCTTGCCATTCTTCAATCGGTTAGACCGACAACGTGGCTGAGCCCAGAGATGGCCGCAAAAGGTCAGCGCCCTAAAAAAGCGGGGCACTCGTTTAGGCCTGATGCTAGAGCGCTTTGTAACGCTAACTGAAAAACTGTGGTTGATCCCTCTTTCATAGGAATCGCTAAAACACCAAAGTTAAAAGTGTCTTCACAGGAGCAGTTGAATGTTAATGGAACCTCCTTCATGTGCGAAGGGTACGCTAGCCTGACACTCCCAGACGAAGTGACGCCGACACGCAAGCAAGAAAAATTCCCCTGCACCTCCCCGAGGGGGATTGTGAGGATGCAGAAATGCGAACGTCGAACGCAACGTCCTCGGGTACCATGCGAGGAAGGCACCGCACAACCTTCGATACGTGGATGGGCACGTTTACCGCCTGTCCCTTGATTCCAAACTGCTCGTTGCCTCGAGTTAGCCGCCTGATGCTCATGAAGGGGAGTCGAGGTGCGATGAGCCGCTCTTCGACCGGGTTCAGATCGGGAAGATGCGCCGGCCGAGGAGGATAACGGTAGCCAAAACTCACGCAGCCCTCCTCTTCGCAGCTTTGTCTTCTTCTCCTTCTTCTTCTTCAGCGGTTCCCCTACGGGAAGATGACGATGGTGGTTGAACGCGAAGCTATCTCGTGATGGATTGTTTGGTTGGGCAATCCTTAGGGGCATCATGCCACAATCATCATCAGACTCGCTGCGGACGCCGGCCAAGGGACGCACGACAAACCCCGACTATAATTCATTTCTGCATAAAAATAACCTGTTTATTCCGGGACAACACAACCAACAATGACATGCAGAGAAACAGCAGCTTGAAACACATAACGGTCATGAGAACAACGCGACATCGGAGGGTGCCTCAATTCACGCGCGTCCCCGGTACACTAAGGCGCTGGCATCGAGGCGCCGTCTGTCGGCGCTCGTTAGCGTCATGATGCGCTACTTCCCTTCGCATCTTCTAGGCGGCAGAGCCATCAGAATTACTCGTAATGAAGGACATAAGGCGCAATCGCGTCTCTATTCATGGCGCAGTGGGCAGAGCACCACGTACCTCCCGTTGTGGAGAGAGAGTCGTAGGCTCAAATCCGCGCGGGGCCACGTCGATTTCCCTATGTCTGGCAACGTCACCTCCATTACGGATATGACGACGGTCAGGTCTGCCTGCACTCGGGCATAAAACACTTTGGTGTTAAAAAACACGGGGACTTTCGCTTACATCTCTCACTGGATCGCTTCGTTACGCGTACTAAGAAAACACTGGAATACTCGTTTAGGTCTCGCGGTAGAATACTTCGTGCCTAATATTTTATAATACCTGCGCATCTCATTCCTCGGCGTAGTGCACTTAAGGCTCTACCGGATGACCACGTCTTGCTCCCGCTTTAAAATTCCGCAACACCCTTTTTCTGTCGCATGTAAGCAAAATACCTTTGCGCCGAGGTTTCGGGTAACCTAAAGGCCTCAAGTAGACGAAATTATTTCGTAGCCTTTCTCTCCTGAGCCTCTCTGAACCTAGTAGTGCCCCTTCAGCATGTTAATCCCCAAAATCTGGATTCGCCATTTCTAGCGCTCCCTTTGCAAACCGTGCCGAGGGTGCTTTGTGTTTTAAACCGAAGCTTTCCTTGCCTCTTCGGTTGATATCACGAGAAACGTCTGCTGCTATTTATGATGGCGCTTCAAGGCCAGGTGCTTCACTAAGTACGCTGCCAGAGAAAATAAAGGTATTCTTGCATCTCGGCCTCCGCATCCACAGGAAAGGATTTTGAAGTTTGTGCGTTGCAACCTAGGTGAATGCACCGCTCCGTTTTCACTTACACCAAGGAATTGTAACACCGCGAATCACTTTTGGATGTCCCGGAAAGCGGTTTGGGTGGGGGTGGAATAGCTCCCACAGAGAAGGCTGCCCTTGCAATACCGTTCCCATAGGGCCAGCCACAAAGCTAAAGGCTACAAACTGCCTTGCGGAGAAGTTCATGAGTTCATGAGTCCATCACGTTCTGGTCTGGCACAGCTGGTGTTCTCTCCAAGAATATTGCGACATTGCATATCTGTAGTTCAGTGTCGCATCTGTCAATACACCCGCCCCTTCTCATCATTTCGAAACGTCACCAACTACGCCAATTAGTATAACACCCGTAAGCAATATGCCACAGGAAGTGATTAAAATCCAGGTATGCCACGCTGAAAGCTTCCATTTCTGTTGACTACCACCAATGCGTGGGATCCACCAAGGTATTCGCGTCTTCCTCCTCGCGATTGCTTGCTTTAACCCCGGAATTAGGCTTGGTGCCCAATAGTATCGGCATTTCGTCGCCGTTGTTTCCGCTGCACCATCTTTTGTCGAATACTCGCTTACGCACTCCTACCGCATTCAATTTTACAGCGTGCACAAGCAGATAAGGTTGATAGACTTATCGAAGCGCGCCTTGCATTGACGTGGCTCTATCAACTACGCCGGCAGCGGAACAAACGATACACCCTGCACCTGATGCGGCCTCCCGCTCTGGAGACTTCCCCGAATCCTCACGTGCTATGTCACTGTTTTCTGTCGCTGTCTGTCCACAAATCGACGGCCGAATTTTAACAAAAATGCCACCAATTTTGATGCCACCAAAGACATTGAGATGTGTAGAGCTCTTTTCATATTTCTTTTCAGATGGAGGGGAAAAGCAAAAACGCCCGTGTGTCCGAGATTTAAACGCACGTTTAAAATCCCCAGGTGGTCAAAATTAATCCGGATCCCTCCACTACGGCACGCCTCATCGCCTGCGTTGCGTCGGCGCGTGAAACTCAACAATAACTAAATCTTATCATATTTAAATACTCCTATTTTTATTTCAACTATTTGATATGCTGCGTTGAATGGCATCCAAAACTGGTAGGTTCATCGAGGCATCAATTTGGAAAGGGCGCTCTCTCGAGCGGTATCTAGCCGTCCAGCAGCTCGAGGCTGCTCTCGCCAGGCAGAAGCGGAGCGAGTCGCAGACGGGGGGGTAAGGGACGAACTCCCGAGTACCTTTCGCGCACCGCTCACGCCGACGCCGGCGGGGCCTAGTCCCGAAGACGTCGTGAACGTGGGTGGGATGTGGAGGCTCTGCGCATCCCGACCTCCCACTCCCTGCTGGCCATAAATAAAGTCTTTCTCTATCTCTCTCTCTCGAGCGGTAATGCTCAACACAGCATTTTAGGCGATTGACCCACTGGCTAAATGAGCGATTAAGCGACCGACCGACGGACCGACCAACCGACCGATAGAGCGACTGCCTGACCGAGTGAGTGAGTTAATGAGTGAGTGAGTGTTGGCGACAAGTTGAGTTCCCTTCTCAAAATTTGTTGGCGATTGCTGTGCCCGAGCATCACCATCATAATCATCGTCAACCTACTCAGGTCCACTGCAGGACGAAGGCCTCTCTCATTGACCTCTAACTGCTCCGGTCCTATGCGGCTCGGGTGCACAGTTTGCTCCCTAATTTCTTTATTTCCTACCTTCAATAGATTATTGGCCTTGCCCTTCTTCTAGACACAGCTCTTAGTATCCACCGTGTTACCCTAATTTATTTATTTATTTGGGTAACCGAGGGCCCAAGTGGGCATTCATTACATACGGGGGGAATGTGTTGAAAGCCGACGAAACATCCAATATTGCAAAAAGAAAAGAATCAACGAAACAAAAGCGACATTGGAATACCATAAAGCCACAAGAAGTATACAGTCGAATTGCAAAAGACAGCGTTAAACATTGTATGCAAAAAACATAAGTGTTAAAGTGACAGAACATTTGGTATTTTACAAGCAGGAACCCACATTTACAGCCTAGAAAAGATAACAATGATAAAGACAAGTTACAGAGTATTTTGAATTCTAAAAAATGCGAGGAGTGACTTTTGAAAATAAGAGGCTTCTGTTAGGTCAACTATGACTCCATTCATTGATTGCAAATACAAGTGATGAGTTCTGATATTTGTTTGTTCGGGAAAATAAAAAATTGGGCTAACTTTGTGAGCGTGGTCGGTGCGCGCGGAGATAATGAGTACCGGAAGTATGAAGTTGCAGTATGAATTAGAAGTATAAAAGGGGGTATGAAGTTGCACTATGAATTAGAAGTATAAAAGGGGGAGTTGTTTTCAGGAGCTTCGTTGTTATTCCGTGAGGACCGGGGCTAGTTAGGTCAACTATGACTCCATTCATTGATTGCAAATACAAGTGATGAGTTCTGATATTTGTTTGTTCGGGAAAATAAAAAATTGGGCTAACTTTGTGAGCGTGGTCGGTGCGCGCGGAGATAATGAGTACCGGAAGTATGAAGTTGCAGTATGAATTAGAAGTATAAAAGGGGGTATGAAGTTGCACTATGAATTAGAAGTATAAAAGGGGGAGTTATTTTCAGGAGCTTCGTTGTTATTCCGTGAGGACCGGGGCTAGTCTTGGAAGCTAGATGGTCGATAGCGCGAGCCACGCCACCGGCTGTAATTACAGTGGGCGTAAGACCTCGCAATCATTCGTTACGATGGCTCAAAGAGTCACTGAAAGGCAGCTCGGTAGTGAAAACTTGGGCGAAAGCTCTGTTAAATTCATCGACAGATTCTTGCAATGATAACTTATTCCCAGTTGTACTGATTAAGACGGGTACCGGGTTTTTGTTGCCAAAGAGTCAGGTAAGTTTGCTGGGGTAAAGGTTTCCACAACTAATTCAAACCCATCGCTATCCGCTTTATCAGAATGAGCGCACTAAACTTATCTTATTGATGGACCTTCTAACACGGTGGATCTTTCATCTCGATGGACATTCAGGCTCGATTGGACCTTCCGACTCGGTGGATCTTTCGTCTCGCCGATCACGTGACGGATTGGACCTTCCGACTCGATGGATCTTTCGTCTCGTTGGACATTCAGGCCACAAGCGTTTTGCCTATATGGGGTAGATTACAGCGTTCTGAATACCAATATACCACACGCAGAGGCAGAAGTTGCTTAGTAACACAGAAAATACCACAAATGTTAGAACAGGTGTCCACGCCCCATCCACCTTCGCGCACTACACTTTGTTACATCCCAAACCGCGAATCCATGCTGAAACGTGGTTGTGGAGCGTGCCTAAGCGTTTTCCCGAAATATGCGCACGCAACATGGACGTGCAAATGTCAAATAAATATATGCAGGAACTTTTGATGGGGACGCACTATTAATAGGACAGAAACCACAGCAAGCACACATCAGGAAATATGACGCCACAAACGAGGGAGTAGTCGGTGTTTCAGTTCAGTTTAATGGAAATGTTTCGCTTTGTGTGCATGCGCACTCAAATGATGCATTCATACGGGGGAACGCGACAGCCTACCGCACATACTAACCACACGCGCATTTATACTTGACACAGGCAGCGCCTATATCACCAGGAACGATCAAAGAGAAACGACGCCGCCGTGGAATTTCATCGACCCCAAACGCACTTTCAACACTTGCTGCCAGGTGGAGAAACCTCCTAGGAGAATTCCCAAAAAAGCCTCACAGAGGTCATCCTTTTCCACCAATAAAGAGCAGGGCTAGGCGCCATAATTTGCTGTACGCTACCATATCAAGGTAGGATCAAATAGGAGCTCCCTGATTGGGTACGACAAAACTGACAGCCAATGAGGACGCGGTTTTGGGAAGATAGCGGTGATCAAGTTTTACCGGGCCCGGCTCGCTCTGGCCGCTTTGTACGGGCTCGGGAACGCCGCGAAAAAAAACGAGAAAAAGCGGAGAAAAATGCCAGCTCTGATTATTAAAGACGATAGTCTTTCTTGGGCTATTTAAACCCAGAAAGTTTGCTCTGTCTGTATGTCTGTCTGTCTGTATGTCGGTGACTCGATTAAGCCACCCGGCCAAAGTGAAGACAAATCTGCGCAATAGTCTAATACTCTAATAGTCTAATACTGTAATAGTCTAATCATCTACGCAATGCTCACTGCCAAATCTAAACGTCTAAGTCCGGTTTCAATGTTCATACTTATCAATATTGTTGAACAAGTACAAGACATTACGCAAACATAAAGCCAAACATCAATACATAAGTGCTATTTGCAGTGTTTCTTTATTAAAAAATTCATAGATGCTTCGTGTTTGCAATAGCAAATGATATACTACGTCTACTGCAGAAAACCATCGCCTTCTGTTGCCCGTGCTCCTGGTGGCATTTGAGAAATCACACGGCAACAGCGACGAAAAGTTCTACTAGATAGGTTACACCTTCTGCTTGGAACCCACGTGGATTAGGGCAACGTGGTTCTATAAACGTTATAGTAGGGTGCCTCGATTCAACTGTGTCTCCCCTGTACTCCAGTGTGAACATCGATGAACTCGTTCTGTAGCAGTGGAACGTGGTAAATTTTGAATGACGAGCAAACCTCTAGTGTGTTTACCTTGGGAGGAGCGCGACCGAAAAGGACCAGCATGAGAGGTGAGCGGGAATGCAAAGGAAGGCATTTACTTGGCAAATGTCGTCTAGACTACCGCCTTTTGTTGACATTTGGAACGAAAGGAGCAGATACGCCCGCAATCTTTTTCTTTCTACGCACACAAAGCCTAGCGGGCTGTCGAACAAGATCTGAGAGGGCTAGGCAACGCGCGATCTCAGTTGAAAGAAAAAGTTACAGAGCCTTTACCGCACCTTTAAAAATTGAGGATTGGAATCGGCTTCCAAATTAAACCGTAAGTTAACGCAAGCCTCCGAAGTTTAAACCTTCACTCAAAACGCATTTCAAAACTCTACTCTAATACAAGTTGTTGTGTAACCAGTTTTTCTAGTATTGTAACTATAGCACTGTAATCACACTTTTTTTTAATTATACTCCGTAATGTGTTCGTTTGTTTATGCTTTGTTCGAACCCCCCTCATATAATACTTATCCAGGGACCTTCAACGCCAAATAAGTGATGGTGATGATGGTCATGTTAAAAGACATATAAAACACGGAAGCCCAACAACCTCCTCCAAGAAGGACAAGGAGGAGAAGAGGAATAAACTTTATTTCTATATTAGTTCTAGAGTAGTGTAAATAAAGGTCCTTTGAAGTCCCTGGGTGGGCGCTGCCAGGCGGGCCCTTTCAACCAGCCGAAGCTGTTCACCGAGGTCCGACCAGGCTAGCATACCTTGCCACTGCTCATGGTTGGGTTAGGGAAAAGGGGGCAGGGATTGTGTGGGAGCACGTTCAAATCAAATGGTAGAGTGTGCAGGGTTGGGGCCAGTACTTGCAGGAGGCGGAGCCGGAGGTGGGGTGGGCTGCGTGGAGGAAGGTGACGTGCGGGTAGGTGTTGGTTCAAAGGCGGTGGCAGATGGTGGCTTCTTCCTTTGTCAACTTGTCGGGAGGCGGGGGTACGATGCGGCCCTCGAGGCGGAAGTGTTCTAGTATATTTGCAGTGTTCAGCGCTCGAGGCGGTTGTATTGGAGGATTTTTGAGGTACAGAATGATACGCTTCCCTCGGTGACGCCGGAGTGCTGGAGGGAACGCCCGGTAAATATGCGTGCGGGCGGCAGCATAAGCCGCCATGTTCCCGACCAGAGACTCATGTCACAGGGTCCAGAGAACAGGGTATCGAACCGGAATTTTTTCGGATTGCGTTCGGGTTCACGTTCAAGCCTTTCGGTTTCAGTTCCTGGTTCGGTTGCGGAGCCCCATTCGAGTCCGGTTCGAACCGGTTTAAACGAGTTCAAGTGCGGTCAAAGAAAAAAAAAAGCAGGATTGTTTTGTGTGTTTGAATTTTTTAGTGCTCCTTTTTCATTTCTCTGTCACGTCGGTAGAAAAACAAATTTATAATGTAGGTTCATTTGTGTAATAGTTTTTACTTGGCAAACCTAAAGGGCCCTGCAAATTTAAGAAAACATTTTTCGATATCCTAAATGCTTGGAGAACGTAGTCAACCAACACCTCCAGTGCTTCAATTATGGGCCGCAAAGTACCTCAGCCAAACATTACTGCTCAATGCCCATGAGATAATTTTAAAATGTCAAAAGAGTTTTCTTTTTTCTGGCCTTAGAGTACTTCGACCGCGGAAAATACGTCATTACAGCAGTGTAGTGGATTATGGCCGGCTTTCTTTCCGCTGCAGCAATGAACACATTCGATATCTGCTTCAAAAAAATAGGCGCAGCTTGCACAACTGGTGTAAACGTGAAGCTTGGCTGGACCGAGTTTCTTCCGATTTTGCTAGGTTTTGCTAATTTTAGTTCCTGCTCTTGTTTCGTTCTGCAATGTTCTTGCTAGGCTAGGCTAAGTGTTGAGAAGTGAGGCCGCGCTTAGTCAGATCTCAATAGGTCGTTCCTGTCGGTCCGCCACACTGACAGCGAATACCAGGTGGGAAGAAGCTAGCTCCACCCCCAGCTCCGCTGTTTCTGCAGCCTTCCACCACTAGTGCAAGTTGCACCAATATTTTAGCCTTTTAGTAGCACAAGAAAACAGTTATTTCTAAGACGGTATAATAAGGGGTGTGCACACGCAAATGCCCCTTATTCTCATATTGGAGCAGGTGCGAAAGCAGGCTTCATTGTTCTAACACCCCATCTGCGGTGGTGCACCCTGCACTCGCCGCGCAGTTTTTGCTCTTGGTATTTTATTTCCTAACGCCACCAGGCCAACTTCAAGCTTAATCAGCTCGACAGTTAAAAGAAAGGCACAAAAGAAAAGCATAAACGGCAGGTGTAACTGCTGCGACAAGCGCATCACACAGCACCGCTCAGTGCTGGCGATAGCTGAGACTTTGCAGTGCTTCCAGACGCGAAGAAAAGAGTTAAAGCGTCTATCGGAAACTTTGCAGAGTTTTTGTAACTATAATACCCACCGCAAATAGTTTTTCAAGGGAGGTCCACGATTACAACACTAAATGAAGCAAAATAACAGGTTCGCTGGGAAACTTAGGGCTGGTTGGGTGTGTGAATGTGAGAGCATTACTCTTTATGGCCGCAAGTTGTTTTTTTAATATTTTAGCTTAGTTCATTTATCCACAGCAGCAGCCTATCTACGCCCGCTGCGGGGCGTAGATAGGCTGCTCTAATTATCTCGGTCCTGTGCTAACTGCGACCAATCTATCCCCGCAAACTTCTTGATCTCATCTGCCCATCTAACTTTCTGCTGCCCCCTGCCATTTCTGAATTCTCAAGTGATCTATTCTGTTACCCTTAATGACCAACGGTTCTCTTTTCTTCGCATTTCATGCCCTGTCAACGTCCATTTCTTCTTAATATCTACTAATATGTCCTGACTCCTTAACACGCGTTTGTTGCCTGACCCACTCCACACTCGTCTTGTCCATTAATGTTACACCTGTGACCTACCCTTCTATTGATCGCGGAGTCGTCCTCAATTTAAGTTGAACCCTCTTAGTGAGCCCTCAAGTTTCTACCCCGTAGGTGAGTAATGGTAAGATGCAGCTGTCATACACTTTCTTCTTCAGGGACGATGGTAGGCTGCCATTCACTATCTGAGATTGCCTGCCGAATGCACTCAACCCCTTTCTGATCCTTGGAATTATCTCTGCCTCATCACTGAGATACGGGGTCACAATTTGGCCTAAGTAGGTATATTCGCTTACCACTTCCACTGCCTTGCCACCTATCTCAAACCGCGGTGCTCTCCCGCAGTTATTGATGATTACTTTAGTTTTGCGCATATTAATTTTCAGGCCCACGGTTCTGCTTGTTTGTCCAGCTCGGTAAGCATGCTCTGCAATTAATCCCCTGAGCTACTTAGCAAGGCATCGTCACCAGCAAATCTGAGGTTACTGGGACATTCATCATTAACCCTCACTCCCACCCTTTCCCAATCCAGTTTTCTGAATCAATTTTCTTGTAAACATGCCGCGAATAGCATTGGAGACATTGTGTCTCCTTGCCTCCTGGCCTAACGCCCTTCCTTATAGATATGTTACTGCTCTTCTTATGGAGGAGAATGGTAGCTGTGGACCAATTGTAGATATCCTCTAGCATTCCTACATAATTCTCGTCTACACCCTAGTTCCATAAACCCTGAATGACTGCTGAGGTTTCGACCGAGTCAAATGCGTTCTCATAATCTGTGAAGGCGATATATAGGGATTGAGTATACTCCGCCAAGTAATCTATCACCTGATTGATAGTGTGAATATGGTCCATTGTTGAATAGTCTTTACGAAACCCTGCTTGTTCTTTAGGTTCACGGAAATCTAAGGCGGCAGAAATTCTTTTAGCAGTTAGTTTGTTAAGTACCATGTACACGACTGATAGTAAGCTGATCGGCCTGTAATTTTTCAAGTTCTTCATGTCACTTTTATTTCAAAGTAAGATGGTGTTCTCATTCTTCCGAGACTCCGGTTCACTCGCGGTCATTACGCATTGTGTGTACAATTCTGGCAGTTTTACTAGTTCGTTTATGTAATTGAATGTAACTTTATTCTTGGCTCATAAAACCGCCATTGCATACGCCGCAGTTGTTTTCTTGAGGAAACAAATTCAGTGGCACAGCTTGCACTAGTGGTGTAAGGCTGGGGAAATAGCAGAGCTGGCGGCCCTTCTCCCTTCGTTGGAGAACCGGCTGTTGCACCTCAGATTTATTTCTGTACTTTCCGCTCAGAATTCTCCATTGCTGGCAGGCCCCGATTATTTCATTCACATGCGTTCACATCTCTCCCCAAAGTGAACCACGTAGTACGCGGCAGAATCCGCTGCCAAGTCAAAAGCCACCGCCCACTCTATGAACACAAAGGAAATGCTGTGCACCAGGATTCCGAAGATATCTCAATAGGATTGACTCCGGTTCTGTAATTCGAGGGACCGATGATCGATTCGGGCCACAGGAAGCATAGATTTTTAGGGGCGAAGCAGTTAGGGGCTCGGGCGGTCGGCATCTCCTGTGGCCCTCGTCTCATATCGTCACGGTAAGTCAAGTTGTTAAGCGGTGGGTAAAATGAAGTGTATATTAAACAAAACCGATTCAAATTAAACTCAAAGTGCTTAAACAAATTTAAATTACAGAAATATTCCTGATTTTATTGCATTAAAAACAGAAATTTGGTTAAATCCCGTCTCGAAATTGGTTTCAAATGCCAGGTTTTCTCCTGTAAAGCTTACTTCGTAGCACTGCTGCGTCGTGCGACAAGAAAACAACTTACTTCCAGTGTTTCTCTCACTTACTCGCTTAAATCCGGTTTACTTGCTTAAATCCTGCTGATGATGATGATAATCAGAGGCACTCGCTTTGTATCGGGACTTAAATTCTCTCCAACCGACTTCCCTGTGTTATTCTACTTGTTTGCGCCATCCTTCCCTAACTTAATGGGTTATCTCCCTCCCCCCCGGTTGTAAACTCCCATCACTCCCCCCCCCCCTTCCTGCCCTTGCACTACTGTTTACTTCCCCCCTTCTGATTCTATTTCGGCATATTACTTATCCTACGACCCAATCTCTTCCCTTCTTTTCTTCCACCGCCCCTCCAGCCGCTTCTTCATGACCTCTATGGCCTTGAAGTTAAGGCTCCCCCTCACACCAAATCCCAAAGCCTCCGTCAACGTCGTTTCCCCGTCGTCCCGTTGCGGTAGCATCTCTGTGCAGTCTACGTCAATGTGCTCTACGGTCTCCCGATCCCTGCCGCAGCACGCACAAGTTTCGTCGTATTGCCTGTAGTTAGCCCTGTATTCCCGTGCTCTCAGACACCCCGCCCGTGCTTCAAAGAGCAATGCACTGCCTCGCGTGTTTCCATAGAAACCGTCCCTCGTGATTTCTTGTTTCTCTGCTCTATGAATCTCCAGGGTTTTTTTACCGTCCATTCTCTGTACGCAACTCGTCGTATCTGCTGCTTTTACCTGCTTTTTGACTGTTGTGTATACCCCCACCTTCCCCTATCGAGTTTCCGCACCGTTTGGTCAGCTGTCTGGTCCTCCGTCTTCACAGCTTGTCACGCTCCTCGTATACAGGTACCTAAACACTCTCGCGGCCTTTTTTTCCTCCTCCGTGTCATATAGCCTCTCCTCAAATTTTATCTTGCTTCAAAGGATGACCAGCCCATATCCCCCTGTACTGCTTCATTCGTAGTTTGACGTAAGGAATATGATGTCCATTTAAAGAAACCTTGTACTGCGACATTTTGTGCACGTGAAAGCAACCAGTGCACATTTCTCCGCAGATATTTCCAGGCCTTTTTGACGCAGGAACAAACATATCAGTGTCTGGAGTTATCGTGGATCGGGATCTATCATGGACTCCTTAAGTTTCATTCCCGAAAAAAAGACTAACTGCAGTGGTTCAGCTATTGAAGTTTCTGTCGGGAAAGACGTTGGGTGTCTCTGTGCACTCGCGGTTACACCTATATGGTGCCCTGTGTTTCGGTATTTTACGTTAGAGCCTGCCTGTATTAACCAACACGCTTAAAACCAACCTAAAGGCAATTCAGTCCATACAAGCCAAGGGTCTTCGGACGTGCCTCGGTCTACCGCGTTGCGCCTCAACTGTGGTCACAATTTGAATTGCAAGAGATTACCCGATCACAACCCACATGACAGTGGAGACTCTGAGGGCACACATTAGGCCACTCACCCGTTTTCCTCACGACCACCTTGTATCCCTTCCTTCAATACGACCACAGGCATCTTTTTGTAAGGTGCTTGCCGCATTCAGTGGGAGGTTGCCATCAAGCTATGCACCTCCGTCTCGGCCCTCGTAGCCACTTTGGTGCCTGTTCAAAGTCAAAGTCAAAGTCAAAATCAAATTTATTTTTTAGTACAGGTATACAAGCATATTAATATACAGAAGAGGGTCCCAGAGTCCGCAGACTGTAACGGGACCCTCTATAAAAACGCACAAAGTGAGTTTGTCGGAGCAGTGATTAAGAAATAAACATGAGCAAACCTACGGAAGAGAGAAGAGAAGTACACATAACTGCATAGTATTATGATTAGCAAACATTGGTTTAAACTAAGTTACATATAAATGCACAATATTTGAAGCAACAAAACACAATGTAGTGCAAAGCCGTAAATGTAGACGTATAGACAAGTGAATGGCAATAATAACAAAAAAAATACAGTGGAAGTCGATACTTGAAGTTAATTACAACAAAAAATTTTCCAAGGAAGTTTTAAAGCTTGTTATAGAGATAATGTTTTAAGCTTGTTATAGACGATAATGATTTTACGGCAAAAGGGAGGCTATTCCAAAATGATATTGCAGCGAAGCAAGAAGTTTTCTTGCCGTAATTAGTATGTACAGTCGGTAATAAGAAGTTGTTATTTGCGGCAAACCTGGTGAAATTTTTAGTCCTTAAACTATTGAGATCAATGGAATCGTATGAAATATAACTGTGAAGTAACTTGTAAAAAAAGAGGCCTAAATTGTAGTGAAATAAATTGTTTACAGATAGAATTTTATTCTCATGAAGCAGAGCTGAAGCTGAGGAACGATGTGAACTGCGAGTGATAATGCGAATACATTGATTTTGAATGTGTTGAACTGATGAAACGTGGGAAGAGTAGGAGTTACCCCAAGAGGCAATGCCATAATTAATATGACTGTGAACGAAAGCAAAATACAGTGATAATAGTGCTTGATGTGGAAAAAAGGGTCTCGCCTTTAACAATGCACGGATGCCAAATGCGGTTTTTTGTTTAAGATGAGAGAAATGAAAACAAAACGTGAGACTAGGGTCGAGCACAATGCCAAGAAATGTGGTATGGTCACATGGAGCAATGGGGTAAGTTCCGAGCATTAGGTCGGGGACGATTGTGACCTGTTTCTTAGAAGTCCTGAAAATCATAAATTTTGTTTTTTCCGGGTTAATAAATAAGTAATTGTCATGACACCACTTAACGACGCTATTGAGCGCAGTATTTAATTTCGAGGTGAGAGAAATTATTGATTTATCAGATAAGGATATCGTGGTGTCATCTGCATATAATACGCAATGAAAAGATTGAAGTAAGTTAGGAAGGTCATTAATATATAAATTGAAGAGCAGGGGACCTAAAATAGAACCCTGGGGTACACCTTGGTTAAATGTTTTAGTTTCAGAAAAAGTATCCGCTACATATACTATAAACTGTCTGTTGAATAGATAGCTTTTTAGGAATGTTAGTGCTGGCCCTGTTACCCCGTATGCTTCTAATTTCTGGAACAAAACGTCGTGATTGATCGTGTCAAAGGCTTTGCTGAAATCTAAAAAAACTGAACCCACGAAATTCCCAGTGTCAATAGATTTTTTATGTAGTCAGTTAAGGAAAGCAAAGCTAGGTTAGTAGAACGCCCTGATCTGAAACCAAACTGGCATTCATTCAAGAGATTAAATTTAGATAAATAGGTGTTAAGACGTTTAGCAAATAAGTGCTCAATTATTTTACTAATTGTGGGAAGAATTGAAATTGGACGATAATTGGAGATTAATAGTCGGTCGCCTTTTTTGAAGACAGGTATGACCTTTGCTTTTTTGAGAAAGGAAGGAAAAACACCGGACTTGAAGATAAGGTTGATTATGTTACTGAGTGTGTCAGAGATGAGATGTGCCACCAATTTTAAATGACGTATGGAAATCTTATCAAGGCCAGCACTTGTATTATTGAGCGAAGAAATCGTGGCGAATACTTCGTTCGCTGTGACAGGGAAAAGGAAAAATGACTGGCTAGCACGCCGGATGTTGTGACGCACGTTTGTATTCTGACAGGTTTGGGTATAGCTGGAGGCAAAATAATCGCTAAAAGCATTAGCAATGTGAATGGGTTGGTTCAGATTTATGCCATTATGAGTAATTTTGGATACAGCAACGTTATTTTTGGTTGTACTAAGGAAGGCATTTAGTAGGTTCCATTGTTGTTTTGGGTTGTTTTTATTTTTAGCAAATTCGTTTTCGTAGTAACGTTTCTTCGCCTGTTTTAGTAGAAGGTTTAAAAGGGAGCAGTACCTTTTATAACGCCGAGCGAGGCTGGAATTAAAAGGCTGTCTTTTAGTTTTCCTGTACAGGTTATCTTTTTTTCTTATACTTTCTAAAAGCCCACTTGTCATCCAAGGGTTACCCGGGTATTTATATTTCTTCTTGCATTTTACAGTGATTGTATTCAAAGTTACAGCTCTTACAATAATGAAGAAGAACTCTTTCAGAGCTTCCTCAGCATCACACACGGAATTAACAGTCGCCCAGTTTAGTTACCAACGCTAATGGTTTGAATGAATTTGTCAGAGTCGAATATGAATGTGAAGTAGGGGTAGTGTTTCTACAC
>JABSTR010001574.1:0-36039 GCA_013339765.2 Haemaphysalis longicornis
CAATGTTCGTACCTGTGACTCCTCGCCAAAAGAACGTGGCTGAGGGTTGTGTTAGACATGATGATGATGAAAAAACATTCATTGCACAGAGTGGAACGTGTTACGGCCGCTTGCCGGTAGGATGGGTGCTCAGAACTGGGTGCAATTTTTCTTTACCATACTGACCTGCCTCTCACATTTCGCGTTTCTGTGTTACTAAGCAGCTTAACTTGCACGCATGGCCGACTACGCTTTTTAACCTCCTCACTTATCACGATGTCAACCGCTGTAGGATTGTATTAGACTGTCGGGTAGCTCTGGCAGAATGTGTCCAAACTGGGAGAAAGGTTTGGCCTGACACGGGTGTGTATTCGGGAGATTTCGTTTCGGCCGTACAATCGTACAAAACATCAAAATTCGGGAGTCTCTCGGACAATTCGGGAAACCTGGCAGGTATGCAAATCCAACTTGCCAGGGCTGAATATGCAGCAGCCCAAAGCAAAAACGTTTCACTACTTTTGGCCGCAGGCAACACGAATCTACATTGTGCGAAACAAAATTTTCTGCAATTGCGTCTATTGTATGGTTCGGCTTAACCTCTGGCTTACGGCCAAGACCACTCTGAATGTGACAATTGGAAAACCAGGGCCCGACGAGCTAAATTTATGGAATTGTTCAAAACAAACGCTTTTGGGAAAGCGCACTAAACCTTATTTGCAGACTAATTGA
The DNA here is from genome assembly GCA_013339765.2 of Haemaphysalis longicornis. NCBI lineage: Eukaryota > Metazoa > Arthropoda > Arachnida > Ixodida > Ixodidae > Haemaphysalis > Haemaphysalis longicornis. Next base: position 709 of record JABSTR010001574.1, read on the forward strand.
AGTACATGAATAAGACTAGACTGTCAATAAGATTGCCAATAAGCAGGTTTGTTCGAGAAAGCGGGCCCAGGCCTTTTTGTATTGGAACAAGTACCGTTACCTCATTTCTTCAAATGTTCCAAACACACTGCCACCTGAGACATGGCTGCCCAGCGAAGCTACGTGTGGTGCTTGATTAGGACTGAACAGCCGTTGTGATTTTCAGCCTTGTCAGCTCATCTGAATTTATTTTCTTTAGCAGAAGTTCATTCAATGCCCGCTCTACTTCACTGCACTCCACTGACATTGTGGGTGTCGACCCAAGATGTCTGATAAGTGAATACGCAGTAATTATTATTTTACACAAATAACACAACTCACATTGGCTTCAGTCAGACGTTCAGTATTCGAAATTTTTTTTTAAGGCTTTCGAACATAACAAATACTAGTAAACGTTACGCTGTTTTTTTTTCTTTTAAGCAATGACGCGTATCTGTGCAAGAAGACACTAATATGCCTTCCTTTCTTCCTTCATACTATATGGGCCTTGAGTCGCTTTCTTGCGCTCAGGCTTGGCTGCCGACGAGTTAAAGGAAGTGAAACGTGCACGCCCTGACCCCCACTCGGATACAATGAACCAATGTACAAAACCCCACTAAGCAACCATGTCAGAAACAAACCTCCTATTGGGAGTTCTACCTTTTGTCTTTTAGTATGGCTTGAGCTTCCTTTGTCTGGTGTTATCTTATTGCTGTTCCCATAGCGTTCTGGAAGTCTGAAGGTGAGGCTCTGCTGCGCGCAAGGTGGTAAGGCGTACGTAGAAGCAGATAATCAAGCGTGGCAGGCGTTATGCTACAAAAATCCGAGGACACTTAAGCACTTCTTATGGGTTGTGAACGTGAAAGTATGCATGTCCAGCTGAACACCTGACTCTGTAATCTTACCACCGGAAACGATCAGTTTTGTGATCCACCTCAATTAACACTTTTGAATGGCTTTGATCTGTCTCCCAAGCGTTGCGTTGCTGCTCATTCCTGTTGACGTGTAATGGACAGTTGATGACGGCGATGAACTCCACTGCCTCTTCTTCCACTCCCTTCATCTGTGGTATAATGACGTAGACAACCACTGCCCACTACTGCAGTTTGAACTGTTTGAAACTTGTGCTGTTCTCCGAAGGAGTCGCTTATTTTATTATGTTATTATTTACTGCGGGAGCGATGTTGGCCACTGGATTTTTCACTCAAACCAGTGCTGCAGAACATCACGTGCTATAGAACACCTCATGCAATGGTATGCTTCCAAAGGAGCCATTTTCCTCTTACGGACACTGGATGCCAGCCTTCTTGCTCAATGGGCAATTTAAGGCTTTTGCCTTAAAAGAAACAAAGAACGAAAGAAATGAGAGAAGGAAGGAGGGAAAGAAACAGAAAAAAGAAAAACAGAAGAAAAGACACGAAGAAAGCTTACACTGACGCGTAAGACTTGAAGGTAGCAAAGCTGTACGCAACCTTCACGACCACCACGACGGTTTAAGCACACGATTGCAGCCGATTTGCTTCTTCTTTGCTGCCGCAAAGACTTCTACTCCATCACTGTTGCTATAAGAGTGAGCTGCCTTTTTTTTTTTTCAGAAGTGACAATCATTGGACATCACCTTGGAGGGGGAGGGGCCGTACGCGTATGACGTGTTTTTTCTTTCCGAGCAAGTGTTTCCACAATTACGGCGAATGCTGGAGTCTTTCTCGTTTGGAGGTAGTGCTGCTACTAATATGACGAATGCTGATATTCTTTTTTTTTTTTTTTGTGGCCAATCTTGGCCAATCTTGCCCAATCTCCCTAAGTGGAACTTCAAAAAAACATGCTGTTGGGCTAGTTAGTACATACCGAACGGGAGGCTTACCGCAAAGATGAGGAGGACGGTGGCAGACAAGACAGGTGCCTATCTAAGATTGCACCTTTCCCCGAAAAAAAAAAACGGGCCTTCGGGGGGAGGGGGGGGAAAACTGGGGGGGGGTTATTATAGAGTGTTTAATTTGGTTTGAAAAAAAGACGCCATGTTTTTGGATATTGTGGCGTTTCACTCTTAGAGAGAATAAACATACCTTTGTACTGAAAGTGATTGAGAGCTTGGCTATTGCTCTGCGTGTGCTACTGCAAAGTAATCGCAATTGCTGACCACGGCGGCAGCATTTCATTGTTTTGTTCCTCCCTTAGGTCCCCTCCATTCAGGCAGTGCGTCGCCGCGTATTTTCTCTGCTCGCGTGTCTCTGTGCGCTTGTCTCTATGCAGTTTGTCGTCTTAGTTGTTGAACTGACGCTTATAAAACGCCAAAAAAGACATAATCACGGCACGAGGGTAAAAAACCGGCCAATCACGTCGGTTTCAAGTATGGACCGGCAACCGGCCCGCTGATTAAAAAACCGGTGGGGTTGGTCCAAAACTGGGCAGGTGGCAACCCTACGCCTATCTCGTCTGCCACCGTCCTCGTCATTTTTACGCTAAGCCTCCCATTCCTTAAGTGGGTATGCTTGGCTTCCCAAACATGTGCCAGGGACGCTGGGCGGTCGCCGTGAGGCACGCACACACGAGTGCTCGGCATTATCTCGGTTTTTTAAATGCAGACAGAAAAAATAATTGCTTGCTAAATAGCTTCGCTGTTGAAAAGAAACGAGGAAGAAGTAGAACAAAAAAGGAAGGAAGGAAGGAAGCAAGGGAGGAAGAGGTTGGAGCACGTTTTGCAACTTGACAGTCACCTACCAGCAACATGTATGGTGAGCGTACTGTGATACTACGCATTTTGGCTGTACTTTTTTTGGTTGAGGAGGGTGGTACATTTGTTGTGCACAGGAGGAAAGAATAAGAATCTTTCATTACCAGTATAAGGCACTCATTTACAACGCATTCATTGCACGAACATGGCTGAACCCACTCCCATGCGAGCAGATACCATAGTGCGAGCGCTACAGCTTTGACTTCAGTGTCCAAGTCATGGAGCTGTTTTCTCGCAACGGCAACCTCAGCCATACATTTGAAGAAATACTAACGCTAATGCTACGTGCAGTAAAGAATAAAAAAACTTTTTGCAGAAAGTTTCTCTTTTGTGTTCTATGTCTGGTCACTGGTCACCCTGTGGTTGGCGTATCTGTAACAGCAGATGTTGATGACAATAGTGATGGCACTGTGCATCGGAATCCCAGCAACTGCTGAAGAAAAATAACCTTGGACTATTCGAATAGCGCAATCTCAAGACCCCAAATGAAGCCTTGAGAATTGCCTTGCATTTGTTGATGAAGTTCGCCTGCTGCTGCGTGTGTTGCCATATCAATAAGTGGCCAGTTAGCAAATCATGACTCCTTTTGCCTTTGCTGCAAAGGTGAAAACTCACACACGCCCACAGCTGACATTACCACGGGTGAATACGAAGTAATAAATTGGAATTATGTAACCTTCAGTCGCAATATCAATGATGCTGATGACATTACTTCTGCTGCTAAAATAATTCACCAATGTTCGTTTACAGACACTTTCTGAGACTTTGCCATGTCCATATCCTATTCGTAGCTCAATTACCATACCAGTTTATAAAGTCTAGAACAAGTAGGCCACATTCGCAGTATTCTTGGTTAATTTTAACATGTACAACTTCTGCAAGAACAAACAGAAAGCCAATATTAACCATCATTATGGTAGCTTTGTCTCTTCTTCCATTCGTTACAAATAAGCTAATGCTTATTATCAGGCCAAATTATCAAACAACAAATTAAGTGTTAAACAATGCAGTTAACAAAGTGTTAAACAATGACAAATTCACTTGGGTGTTCTTTGAATCTGCGCCACTCCATGCAGCCATAGGACAAAAATGTCCACATCAGCCGCATGTGCATAGTACTGGAGGTACGTAGACATCATTTGCATCATCACAGACTCTGTTAGATTGACTCTGTAGCTAAGTGTTTCTAACAGAAGAACATTTCGAAACATTTCTCTTCATTTTCACTTCTGGAAGTGATGCAATGCAGCTGACTGTTCTTGCGTCGTTGAAGACTGTAGAGAAAATTACGATGGTTTACAATTAGCCTTGCAACTAAATCCTTGCATCGATGCCAATTTATTATTATTTTTTTTTATTTTGACACCCATTACACTAACAGTAGTTGGTTGTTTTGTTGACAGTGGACGATGGTCGCAAATTGTTTGCACGAGATCACAGAGGGTGTGTCGCAATTTCAGCACAACTGTCGGTGATTGCGACTTACACCGAAATCGCTGCCGAAGTCACTGCGCAGGCAAAACAACACGTTGCCCTCTACATTGCGACACTGCTCCAAACAGCAAACACACTGCTTGGGACGTGCAGCTTGCAAACTTAATTACAAACTTGCAGAAAAGCTTATCAGCACCTTATCAGCCCCCACCGTTTCCGACTGCCGCCGCCCTGCACACTATTTGGCGAACAACTCTTCTACAAACATGCAGCTGCAGTGAAGCTCATGGCTACAACTATTAAAACTACAACTGCCTGCATTTACTTTCTTCACAAACAACAAAGACGACAGCAATGACGAGTACTGTGGCTACGGGCTGTATATGCGCCAACAAAGAAGATGGCAGCAATTGTGACAGCAGTTATCTCTCGAAACGATGAAGATGACAATGGCCAATACCAGGATTGTTTTGGCTACTGAATGCCCTTCATCAATGGCCGACCGACTGAACGATTGAGCTAAGCCATCCATACAGTTTCTTAGTAAGTATGCTAGAGACGAAATTGCACCCGGGAATCTATGTCGGCGTGGGGGGTTATGGGAAGATCAGTGCTGCTGGCTTGGGCTAGGCATGACATTCGGATTCTATAGCGTTTTTTTGGGTTTGCTTTCTTCACTATGCATTGATATGCCAAGACAACTGTTCCGACAGATTCTTATTAAAAGGAATACATGACTTCCTTTTCCCTTAGCTTTAAAACTGCGTGTTTCTTGTTTTCATATGCAACAAAGCACTCTTCTTGGTGTTTTGGGGGCACTGCGTTCAAATTTACGGCCACTGAAACATTTCAATCCAAGCCAACAACGAAAGTAAGGCAAGTGTAGGGTATAATGGTGGCCCGCGACGACACAGACGGCCTTGATGTGAGCCGCATAGATGCTAGCGCCAGATTTCTCTCTAGTGTATGTTGTAAAAAACTCTATGAAGCTATCATATACCAAAAACACGGCACAAATGACTTCACTAAATTTAACGTACATGGGGGGAATCAATGCTGCATAACTGAGCCCATCAGCACTGAAACCTCTTACCGTATTTTCAGGTGTATAAGTCGCATTTTTTTCCCTGAAATTTTCATTGGTGCGTCTTATACACCGGTGCGACTTAAGTGTGGAATAAATCCGGTCCGCGGTGGCCCCGCATGGCCAGCGCACGTTGAGACACAGCTCTATGGTCTAAATGAATCTGAAGCCCACCGCTATGGTGTTTCTCATAGCCCATATGTCGCTTCGGGACGTTGAACAAAAGAATTTGCAGCTTTTTCTAGTCAAAAACAATGATAATGGCCTGCGACAACCACGCGCCACTTTACGCCATGCGCAGTAACTACAGTTCAGAATAAATTCAAAGTAACATTAAACTGGGTTGCAGAAACAAAACGCAGCTTATGAATTATTACAGAGAGTAACTCTGAAGAAGGTAAACGTGCTGCTAACAAGTTTCAATTTTCGGGCCACTTCCGTTCGCATCACTTCTGTCCGCCATGACACCTTTATTGCGCTGATTTACGACAGAACGCAAGAAACACGCGATGTTTGGAAAGGTCGCCAAATGGGTCTCCGACTCTTGGGACTACAAAAAACAGTTGTAGCCAGGTTGATAAAGGCCAGAGTAATCCGGTCCGCGAGTGGTGACGATGTTGGCGAAGAAGACATCCGTGAGTCGGAGGACGACAGTGATGCGCCGGCGGAACTCCCACTTGAAGTTGCTGAATTATTTGTTAGCGAGTCGGAGGAAGAAGACTTCGATGGTTTTGCCTAAACGCCATCAGTAAGTACGTGCCATCTGTGTGTACCTATAAACTATTTTTGAGAATGCAGTTCTATCTAGACTTTGGACGATATATGCACATCTCTAGCCCTTCTTACAGGGGGATGCGTTCATAGGTGGCGGCCGCAGCAACCATGCACGTTCGCCGCACTTTCTAATGATGTGATTCACTATGAGTTTAACTATATAACAAGTGCGTCTTATATACCGGTGCGTCTTATACACCGGTGCAACTTATATACGTTTTTTTTTCCGCAAAAAACTGCCATTTTGAGGGGGGGTGCGACTTATAGACTGGAAAATACGGTAATCGTAAATGACTTGAGTTCAGCGAAAACCAACAGAGTTATTCAGACTGCTAAGATTGCAAGGACCTGAATGTAAAAATTTGCCTGGATGCTCACGCCCAAAGTGTTGTGCTATAAGTTCATGCATGACCAAAGGTGAGCAAGCAAAATAAAGTCCCAAAGGAACAAGAACTGCAGCTAAAAGGAAGACTTTGAGCAATGTTACATTTATTTTGCAATCGGCGAACTACTTATCCCTCAGGATGACCGACCATTTCCTTCTTGGCCTTGTGTCGGCAGCTGTAGCAGCTGTGGCTCCGCATGCCGCCTGCTTGCGCCGTCAGTTCAGGGGCGTCCTCAAAGCGGCCCGTCTCGGGGAAGTACCTTTTGAAACGGGATCAAGAAAAAAAGAGAGAGAATGCGGATAAATCTCAAAGTCGGTTATTAAAGTATTTTCCTGATTTTCAGAGCACAAATATGATTTTCTATTTTTTAACATGAAAGTGTTTTATTCTGGGATACACAAACATTTGGGCGACGTCATATCCGTCACAGAAATGACGCCAGTACAACGGAGCAAGCGGCCTGTAAAGGGTGCACCCCTGCACAGAGGGTCTTCTTGAGGGGAAGCAACCTTTAGAGCTAAAGAGTACGTTATATTTAGGGTTTTTCATTTTCAGGTTTTATATTTTAACACGAAATTGTTTTATGCCAGGATACACCAAGATTTCGCTGATGTCACATCCGTCACGGAAATGACGCCAGTACGCTTTTGCCGAAGTGACCCGCCAGCAGGACGTCGCTCGCCAGGCACACCCACAAGACTAGCCGCCGAGCCGCAAATCATGCTCAGCTGCAGATTTCGCTGCACATTTCACTTAAGTGTTTACTGATTCCTATGACCGAAGAATCAACCACAGTTTTTTATTTATAATATGTGGAAAGTACCATTTTTATGCAACTAAGGAAAAAAAGCAAACTGAATATGAGGGCTGTTCTGAATGGCTTAATTCCGTGCGTGCGTGTATGTATACCAGTTACTGATGCTTAACTGAGCAACTGCAATTATCACTTTTTGTATTTGTGACTGCAAAGCATTCACTCTCATTCGACCCTCACATCTGGCGCTATAGGCTTGCCAAAAGCTGTCATAGGCAGACAAAGCAAACCTTACACCTTTAAAGCTGTGCCGTCTGGTCTGCACAGCTTGTTTGGGTGTGTACAAAGCTCATATTGCCTAAACAAGTGCCAATACATATAATAAAAAATTCATTCATTCATTATTGGCAAAATTGACTGATTGATTTATTGTGTGGTTTAAATATTCTAGGGCACCAAAGCAATCCTTAGGATGTAGTGAATGCGAAAGCATTAATGTTGAAATGTGGAACGGATATGCCGCTATTGTGTGCACTATCATATCTCACAGCTGCTCTTGGTGTAGATGGTTCAGAGTCTGTATTGCATACACTGCACTGATGAAATTCGCACGACAAGTGTCACGTGGCAGGCAGCACGATCATTCTAAATGTGATAATGACATGGTGCCTACAGTGCACGTGCCCGGTGCTCCACGTTTCCTCTTATCATCATCATCCTCATCCCTTTCCCCTCACAACATTTTCCTCCTCTCTTGGCCACTACGAGTGCAGGGCTTGGCCAATAGCACTTGTTAGCCTTACACACACACGCCGTTAGCAAGAACATGCTTTGCTACTCGTCTAATTGCTACTTAAGGGGAACACTGCTCTTAAAACAGCTTCCTTTAATTGTTAAGTAAACTCTGTGAAACTTAACAGTCTTGCTGCTTTTTCTCCACTGATCTCAAATATGGCATTATTTTTTGAGTCAGTCAATTGTTACCAAGACGATTAGTAGAGATAATTAGTCATTTTTTGAGGAACAATACACAAAACAGTGTTGGTCATAAAACTGTAATCTTTACATTTTTCAATACTTTAAAGCCTGGTTAAAGCAATAAGAGAATCGGTTTTTTGATGCACCTCTTGGAACTAGTTTTACAGCTCATTAAACTTTGGTGGCACCAATGGCAAGGAACCATTTCAAATGCCAATTTCAAGCACCAAAGTGTAATGGGCTGTAAAATTAGCTCAGAGCAGTGCACCAGAAAACTGATTCTCTTATTGCACTCACCAGGCTTCCTAGCATTGGAAAATATAAAGATTACAGTTTTATGACCAAGACTGTTTTGCCTATTGTTCCTCCAAAGACGGCCAATTATCTCTAACTATCTTGGTAAGTAATTGACTGACTCAAAAAATAATGTCATATTTGAAATCAATGGAGAAAAAGCAGCAAGACTGAAAAGTTTCACAGAGTTAACTTAACACTTAAAGGAAGCTGTTTTAAGAACAGTGTCCCCCATAAATCACCATTGCTGTACTACAAAGTAAAAGTCTCTAACGCACAAGGCCACAAGCCTTTTGCTAGGTTTCACCGTTTGTCAGCTAGAATCTCCGAGCTGTGGTGGTCCACAAGTTTCATGCTGTTCTCGCAATCCAGCAGACCATGGTCTGAATCCCCCCAGTGCAGAATTTACCTAGCTTAACTAATGGTTTCCACATTAATGTGAGGGGTGGTGTTCACATGAACCCACACACCCACACCCACACACACACATGTATAAAACATAATAAACACTGTTCAAGTCATTTAGCAGAGGTGCCGGTATTTTTCTTTTCCCTAGATCCATTCCCCTTCCCCCTTCCTTGCACGGCACTCTCACTCCTAATGTGCCAAAAAGCATGTTCATCTGGGCTTACTACAAAACCCCAATGCAGCTCATAACTTCAAGGCATACATCATTTTCAAGAAAGAAAAAAAAAAACACGAGAGAGCAAGAGTGTAAGACAGAGAGAGAGAAAGGTGAGAAAGAAGAGAGGGAGGGAGAGAAAGAGAAACTTACAGCTGGAGCGAACGTGAAGTTGTCCCTTCGTCTGACGTCGAAGGGGGCAACTTGCCGCCTTCTTTGTACCAGTCTTCGAAAAAGACTCTCCGCTTCACCTGCGTACAAAGAAGCACACCATTATTGCAAGCTGCAGGCTGAATATGCATCAAGTTTGAGTGCAAGTCGTTGCTCTCTCCAGGTTCTTTTCAGAAAAGCCTCTACTTCCCAGAAAGAAAATGGCAAGACCCAGAGAAGCCTGCAAAGAGCTTAATTAAGGTAGGCCTTTGAAATGCTTGATGGTGATCACTACTAAGAAATGAGAACATCCCTTATTTTCCTCATTTCCTTTGGCAGCACAGGTCATTCTTCACAGACATAAGCAATGGCAGAGCCAAGCTTCCCTTCTGCCAAAAAAAAAGGATGCAACACAGCAGACCCGGCAAGATAAGAGCCCAATGAGATGTGAAAATACCGTAAGGTCACTGAGACAATTAATTTCTTCCATTGATTACACTCATCACGAGCAGACTGAGATTTACTACTTTTGTAGATGCCGGAATATAGGCTAAAAAAAAAACACGTGATTAGATACCACTACCGTGTCTATTCTTTCAATGTGCGGTTGAAAACAGTGCAAATTGAACTTACTTTGCAGGCCGAGATGATTATGTCCACGGAGACGTCTTCGCACTCGCACGCTAGGAATATTACCGATGGGTCGCCGAAACTGCCCAGGATCGTCTCGCACGATGACCTGTTCGCGTTGAAGTGGAACAGTTAAGGGGGCACATGGGTCTTTGGGACCGAAAAATTGCCCAAAAAAGCAATTTTTAAGGTATCAATTTTTCCTTGATTTGCACAGATTTTCCTCTGAAATTCCACACGTGGAACAGTGCCAGGTACTAATTAAAGCCATAGGAACTCGATTTCAACAAAAAAAATAACAATTTTTCTATAATTCCCTATGTCTTTGCCACGAGTGCTATCGCAGTGATAGAAAACGTGCTTCAGTAGTTGTTTAATTAGCATTATTTTTAATTGGTTAGCAGGAGTACTTCAAACCTAAGAGTTAGAATTCATGTAAACTTGTATGTGGTTTTTTGTTCGTTTGTTTGTTTTGTTCACTATTTGTTCACTATTCAGTTTGTTCACTATTTGTTCACTATTATTCTCAAGAACAACCAAGGAAGATATCTAATTAACTTGGAACTAATTACCTCACATCAAAAGTAACTAGATATTTGAAAACAGGTTAAAAAATTGAACAATCCCATGAAGTTTCATCAAAATTGGTTGGAAAGCAAAAAGAAAAGTTTCTAAGACTAGTGTGCCCCTTTAACCGTGCTCCTTGGCAACCCCACAGCAAATCTAAATGTGACAAGGTGCAAAGTCAAGCTGGAGGACCAGAACTTGTACCAAGAGTGGGAAAATACACTGGCTCGTCAGTTCGTGCACCTCGGTTAGTTTGCAACATCATGAAACTTCCTTTTTCCCCAACACAGTTAATGACTGGAATGCTCTCCCCAATGGTGTAGCTACTGGACATGATTTTCACACTGCCACTGAAAGCCTTGTTATATAGCATGTATAATAGCCATTCATGCTGCATGGAGCTTTCTTTTGTAACCCATGGCTGTTTCGCAGTAATGCCATTTCTTGCAATTGCTTGAAACTTTCAGTTTCGAACCTCCCTACAATAATGCCATGTTTGTGCTGCAGGTATTTGTAATAATTATTTTAAATTAATTATTAATTTTTAGTTAACAGGCTGGCCTACATTCAAGTATATATATATATATATATATATTATATATACAGAAAATGAAGATATCATGGCACTTCCTTAACTGCAACGACGTCTAAATGCCGAAGTCCTCGTTCCTCACCCGCCAATGTTATTGAACTGCCGTTGAAGGTGTAGCCGCATTAGCGCTTGTCGTTACTGGTGCCGCTGTGTCGTCTTAAGTGAACGCCTCTGCCGCTTTTTTGCGAAAAGTGACGACGCCACTCTCCGACCTTACTCTCCGAACCGCAAGCGCGCAAGAGGTCAAACCATTAGCCATGTGCACCGCTCGTGTAGCTATCCAAAACATCACATACGTCATCGAGTTCATTGTCCTTCCCTCGTGTTCTCACGACATCATCCTCGGATGGGACTTCTTATCACGTCATCACGCCATCATTGATTGTGCTCGTGCTCAGGTCGAACTATTTCCGTCATGCGAACCGCCATCGAATGACCTGTCCCGTCAGGTTAATCGTGACGGACGACACGTCCCTTCCGCCCAATTCCTCCGTGCTTGTGCCTGTTTCTTGTGACGTCAAGCCTGATTCAACTGTTGTTTTCACGCCATCGAGTGTTTTTCGTCTCGGAAATGCCTGCCTTTGCCCGCTGCTGTCCTCGACGTCCAATGTGGGTCCAGTGTGATGCTTGTCGGCAACCGTCGTCTTGCCCTTCAACATTATATCGTGGGGAATGTCTCGGGTACGTGGAAGCTCTCGACCCCATTCTGGTCATGGCCGTCCCGGAGGAATCATCCGCGTTTTCGGTGAATGTCCTGAGCCCTCATCCCAGCAAGGCAACTCCCGATGTTTTTCAACGATCCATCGATGGAGATCTCACCCCAGCACAACGCGACCAACTTCTTGCCGTTCTCGATCGCTTCCGTGAATCTTTCGACAGTCATCAGACCGCCTTGGGCCGCACGTCGACTGTTGCCCACGAAATAGATACCGGATCCCACGCCCCTCTGCGGCAGCGACCTTATCGAGTGTCACCTCCGAACGACGCGTGATTGACGAACACGTCGCTGACATGCTCACGCGCAACGTAATTAGACCCTCTTCAAGCCCCTGGGCTTCGCCCGTTGTGCTTGTCAAAAAGAAAGATGGGTCCATCCGGTTCTGCGTCGATTACAGGCGTCTGAACAAAATCACCCGCAAAGACGTCTACCCACTACCTCGTATCGATGACGCTCTTGATTGCTTGCAAGGCGCTGAATTTTTCTCTTCTCTCGATCTACGCTCAGGTTACTGGCAAGTCCCCATGGCCGAATCTGATCGCTCAAAAACTGCCTTCGTGACACCTGATGGACTTTACGAATTTAACGTCATGCCTTTCGGACTTTGCAACGCGCCCGCAACATTTCCAGAGAATGATGGACGGTGTTCTACGAGGCCTCAAGTGGAAAACATGCCTTTGTTACTTAGAAGAACATTGTCGTGTTTTCCGCCCGATTTCACCACTGCACCTGGAGCGCCTAAACAGGTCTTGATTGACATGCCTCACGTCTGCTGGGGTTACAGCTCAACTTGAAAAAAGTGCCGCTGTGCTGCTCGCAAACTGACCATTGGGACATGTCGTAATCAGAAAGATGGCATTCTTCCCGACTCGGGAGAAGCTTTTCGCGCAGTCGCCCAATTTCCGAAACCCACCACGATTAAAGACCTCCGAAGTTTCGTCGGATTATGTTCCTATTTCCGCCGTTTCGTACGGAACTTTGCCACCATAATCGAACCTTTGACGAAACTCCTCAGTGGATCCAGTAAAGAACCTGTCGACTGGTCGCCTGCCTGTGAAGAAGCTTTCGTATCTTTACGGCGTTTGCTTACGTCGCCCCCACTACTGCGACATTTCGACCCCCCTACCAACTGAGTTACGCACTGATGCTGGTGTTGTCGGTCTTGGCGCTGTACTGGCTGAACGCAAAGAAGGCGCCCAGGAGTACGTAGTTGCTATGCCAGCCGTACTCTCACAAAGGCGGAGAGAAATTACTCAGTACGAAAAAAGAATGTTTGGCGATCATTTGGGCGATTCACAAATTCCGCCCCTACCTTTATGGACGCCCGTTTAACGTCGTCACGGACCATCACGCGCTGTGTTGGCTGTCGTCACTGAAAGACCCGTCCGGCAGACTTGGCCGTTGGGCTCTTCGCATCCAAGAGTACGACATTCGCGTTGTGTATCGGTCCGGCCGCAGACATACGGACGCTGATGCCCTTTCTCGATGTCCCATCGAGTCGAAAAATGACTGCATTCCTCGACGGACTGCGCCTGGCGTCACTTGACATACACGACATGGCCGCAGAGCAGCGAAAAGACCCCTGGATCGCGTCCATACTGCACTACCTGTCGAGTCCGTCCACCGTTCCGGCGTCCCGTGCACTGCGTCGCCAGGCCTCACACTGTGTCGTTCGTGACGAACTCCTGTATCGGCGCAACTATATCGCCGAGGGCCGCAAATGGCTGCTAGTTATTCCCCGTCATTTGCGTTCTGCCATCTGTTCATCCTACCACGCTGATGCGCAATGCGCCCATGCTGGCGTCCTAAAAACATATCAGCGGCTGCGCATCCGTTACTATTGGCGCGGGATGTACACGTTTGTTACGAAGTACATCCGCTCGTGTCCCGAATGCCAGCGCCGCAAGTCTCGCCGCAACATCCTACAGGACCTCTGCAGCCACTACCAAGCCCCGCGCGCCCTTTCGATCGCGTTGGAATCGACATCTATGGGCCCTCACCACCACACAACTGCAGGCAACCGTTGGATTATTGTTGCAGTGGATCACCTGACTAGGTATGCGGAAAACAGCCGCACTCCCCACCGTACAGCCCATGACGTGTCACAATTCCTCCTACAGAGGTATGTTTTACGCCACGGTGCGCCCAGGGAGCTTTTGAGCGACAGAGGACGCGTCTTTTTGTCGGACGTAATACAAGCCCTGCTGACCAGTGCCAAGTTGTTCACAAAAAAACTACAGCGTATCACCCGCAAACCAATGGGTTGACTGAAAGATTTACCCGCACACTTGGCGACTTCGCTTTTCTTCGGCATCCTTTCATAGTTCTTCTACAGTCATGTTCGTCGGATCATTCAAACTGGGACTAGTCTGCCATTTGTCACGTATGCGTATAATACGGCGACACAGACGAAGACGGGCTTCTCGCCCTTCTTTCTACTTTATGGGCGTGAGCTTCCGGCACCCTAGACACCATACTGCCCTACCGACCCGACGCCTCCGAGTGCAGGCCCATTTCCGAGATAGCTAAGCATGCCGAAGAGTGCCGTCAACTGGCTCGATCCTTTACCGCTGCGGATCAAGGGCGCCAAAAATCTCGTCATGACGCTTCAGCCACCTCGCCTACCTATGCCACCGGATCCCTTGTGTGGCTGTGGATACCGTCAAGACGCCCGGTCTTTCGCCGAAAACCAAGCTAACTACCATGGACCCTACAGAGTTCTTGAGAAAACGTCCCCCGTCAATTACGTAGTTGAGCCGATCGCTGCCACGACCGATCTTCGTCGCCGAGGGCGCGAAACAGTGCACGTCCAGCGTATGAAGCCCTACTATGACCCCCTCGTCGTCGCATCCCCTTGAGTCGCCAGGATGGCTCCTCTCTTTGCCGGGGGGTGATTGTAATGAAGATATCATGGCCACTTCCTTAAATGGGTGTGTGCCGTGCACGTCTCGCGTCAGACGATGTATGTACTTGGATAAGGGACAATCCACCACAAGTGGGTATGTGCTTGAATCTGGGCTAGACAGCCCCATCGAGAGCGCTGTGCGCGAGACTGGTGCCCCGACCCGAGAGCTCGCTTGGACGCGTTTGGACTCCGCGATAGTCAGGCCTTGCTTTGCCTTCCTGCCAATAAACCCCACTATAATATACAGTAGAATCTCGATGATACGAATCTCGCGGGACCGCGAAAAATATTCGTATCATCCGAAATTCGTATGAACCAACACAGACCAAAAAATTGAGCGCTGAAAAAAGTTTTCGTTTATTTCTTTTCTTACTTTCGCGTGAACAAATCCATGATTTCTTCTGCTTTTTTTAAACCCCACGTCACAAAGCAGTCCTTTCTGGAGCGCGTAACGCTTCGCCTAGCTTCGCGCTTGTCTCCTCACTCCCGGTGTCCAAGCTCGCTACACGCGCAACAGTCAAGCGTGAACCGCATGGTGCGTTTTTGCACGCGATTCGCACGCTTCGGCTTTGCGCGCGCTGTATTTTCAAGGCCGCTTGACGATTTCGCGCCCGCGGTATCTCCTACTCGGTCAGAAAAAGACGCTGACGACTTGCGAAACGCTCGAGACAGCCCGCTGCTCCGCCCGAGATGTTTAGGCTTAGCACTCCGGCAGATATTTTATGGGCGCTTCACTAGCGGCGCGGATGGTGTTTTAAAGTACCGTTTTCGCCAACGTTATCAGCTCCTTTACTGCACAAGCAAATTCGTGCTGCCTTGAGCGGCATTTTAAAGAGCGGCTGGAAGCATCGCTCAAGCGGCCGTGCCACTTCGCGGCCGAAGGCCACCGCCATGTTGCCGCCGCCGGCCGCGGCGCGCGCAGCGTGCGAGGGTTCGCGGCGCGCATGGGGCGTGCGGGGCGTTTTCGCGAGCAGAAAACAACAGCCCGGCCGTTTCTGGAGACAGAAGAGTGACAAATGGGGAGAGAGAGCCGTCACTTGCTTGTTCGGCAGTCGGGCGCCTCCCCGGCTCGTTCGTATCATTCGCCGGGCCGTGCAGGTCCGTTCGTAACAGCCGAAATTTTTCCCATTGCAAACACTGCAATTTTGCCGGGACTTTTCAGAAATTCGTATCATCCCGAAATTCGTATCACCAGGATCGTATCATCGAGATTCTACTGTATATATTATATATATATTATATATATATATATATATATATATACTTGAATGTAGGCCAGCCTGTTAATTAAAATTAGTAATTAATTTAAAATAATTATATATACTACATATATATAATATACCGTATTACCCGATTCTAACGCCACATTTTTTTTCGGAAAAATAGGTCGAGAAATCGCATGCACGTTACAATCGGATACGAAACCGAAACTGCCGAAAAAGCGGAAATTTCGTCCCACCCATCGCCATCGCCATCTCAAGGTGGCGCCAAAGCTTTTAGCAACAATTTTTCGGACACAGGAAGCACAGGTGCCTAGGCTTTTCTATCGGCATTCACACAAATCGTCAAATCGTTCCACTTGCGCGCTTGATAACAGCAACGGCAGGAGCGGCTCTCACGCGTTCAAAACGAGCGGTCGGCTGAAGCGTGCGCCTCTGGAGAAGCTCGCGGAATGGGCGTGCGAGGCGTGGGCCACGATCCCATCGACCATGGTAGAACATTCATTCAGAAGTGTGGCATCGCAAATGCGCTTGACGGCACCAAGGATGAGATGCTGTGGTCAGCGGAGACCGACGAGGAGTGAGATGAGTGAGATTACTTCGAGAAATAAATCGCCCGTTTCTCTCGCATTTGTTTTTCTGGCTCACAAAGTTCCGTGCACGTTGCAATCGGAGGTGCAAGTTTTTTCGGTTTTTTTGCCAGGAAAATCTGGTGCGCGTTAGAATCGGGGGCGCGTTACAATCGGGTAATTACGGTATACACACACACACACACACGGAGCTTCAAATATAAGGGAGGGTATGACTGAGAATGCGGATTTTAGAAGAAAACGTTGCCTTATACTTGAATAAACATGGTAGTCATTTCGCTAGAAAAATGTACTCCACCTCTGACTGTTTTTTTTTTTGCCATTTTCTCATAATGCATATTTTTGACGTATAGGAAATTCGCTGCACCACCTACACTGCACTAACTACCTCGCTGCACTACCTTAGCACGTAGTGCAGCAAGGAAGATAATTTATTCTTCACCGTGAGGCTGAATGTTTAAACCTCCTAATATGGGAAGCATATTTTGCATTTTGTCGTTCAGTAGTTGTTCAATTAGTGTTATTCTGAATTATTTAGCAGGAGTACTTCAAGCCTACAAGTTAGAATTGGTGCAAACATTTATGTGATTAAAAAACAAAAAAAAAACTGCTTCCCACGTTTCATTCTAACCAACTTCTGTTATCTATTCATGTGCCAACCCGCCGCGGTGTCTCAGTAGCTAAGGCGTTGTGCTGCTGAGCATGAGGACGCGGGTTCGACTCCCGGCCGCGGCGGCCACTTTTCTGATGGAGGCGAAAAGAAAAACGCCCATGTGTTCCAGATTTCGGCGCACGTTAAAGATCCCCAGGTGGTCGAAATTAATTCGGAGCCCTCCACTACGGCGCGCCTCATCGCCTGCGTTGCGTCGGCGCATTAAACCCTACAATCAAATAAATATTCATGCGCCGCTGGTAATATTTTGTTGATTAGTTTTTTTTTTCATTGTTCTCAAGAACAATCAAGAAAGATTTTTAATTATCTCGGAAACTAAATGTGTTACATCAAAACTAATTGGATATTTGAAATCAGCAACAAAAACTAACAAGCCCATAAAGTTTCATCAATATTGGTTGGAAAACAAAAAAAAAATTGTTTCCAAGACCAGAGTGCCCCTTAAACGTTTTACCACCCATCCATTCATTCAAAGCACGAGCGTCGATTTCTTGTGGTAGACTATCCTAGTGCTTGCGACGCGAGTAATCCATAGATTTTTCATTGATTTATTGGTGCACGCTGTGACAAGAAGCACCGTGAGTGGTAGCATTTCTGCTTACAAAGCATCGGGTAAGCAGTGGTCTGTGGTTTGTGTACCATTTAGCTAGAGTGATAGCAGCAACACGCGAGAATTTAGGAGCTTAGGCTTAACAATACAGTTTGAGGTCGTACAGCATCAAAGTCTGAAGTACAATGGGTACTTTTCCAGTGGGTACCAGCTCACGTTGGACCTAAAATTTGGAGTTAAGCCTAACATGTTATGTCTAGGTAAGACTGCCTAAACAGGAAACCTTCGAAGTTGAGCCTCACAACGTGTGAAGCAACATTATGCTTATTGCACGTCGATCTGCAGGTATCAGCTGACGACGGTATATTTCAACGCGATACGTTAGGCCTAACATCGGAATTTCCGATACGCACATGGTCGCCTCCCTCCACTGAACAAACAAACACTTCGAGCCGATTTTTGTGGGGTATACCACCAAGCTCTTTACTTCTGGGGCGGTATTCTCGAGTTTTGTCCCTTTTGCGTCCCTTTCAAAAGTGTCCCTTTTGGCGATCCCTGATTGGCTAAAAGCAAACAACCGGAAGTGACGTAACCCGAGCGCGGCAAACCTACTGCCAACTTTTCTTCATGCTGCCCACGTCAACGCTTAACCGGAAGACGTCACGATGAAAGGGACGCAAAAGGGAAGTTTTCAAAAGGGACAGTTACGAGAATACCGCCCCTGGGCAAATATCTCTCTCTCTCTCTCTCTCTTTCTCTCTATTTACTGAAGACCAACCTTTGCACTAGCAAGTTATAAATTGGAAGATACGGGGTCCACAAGGCCCAATGCCACAAAACCAGCTAACAGTGCTTTCACACTAACATCCGGGTGACTAAAGGCCAATAGGCACGACAAGTAGTCGCTCGCTTAACACATATAGGGACTCAGTCTTACTAATACGGTAGCGCCGCTCTCCCTACGCAACAAAACCCCCAAGCACTGCACTGCACGGCTAACGTTACATAGACGCTTCTCTAAAACAGCGCCGTTACCCGTTACGTAAATATATTCAGGGTGTCTAGCAAATTGCCTAATTCAATTTCCCTGACTTTTCTATGACCATTTTAAACGAAATTCCCTGACCTATACAACAGGCGCCATTCTGTGGAAATGGTCCGTGAAGCATATAAAAAGCATATACAAAACGCAGTCTATCATAAGGAAAAACACATTAACTTCAGTTTGTTCAGTTTGAGGTTTGCTTGCCTTCTGTTACGGCTTCAGAGAGTTTATTTCATCTTGCGGGATACAAGCTTCAAGTTGTGCTTCAGCGAGCACCTGTTGCTTTTTTTATTGTCCTGGCTCGACATGCAACGTGAACCGCATGGTGCGTTTTTGCACGCGATTCGGGCGCGTCGGCGTTGCGCGTGCGATTTTTTGACGCCCGCATCGATGATTTGCGCACGCGGAAGCTTCTGCCTCGCTCAGAAAATGATGCGCGTCGCGCGAGGCAGTGGGAGGAGCCTGCCGACTTGCGCCAATGGTGAGCTGCACGCCTCATGGCGGCAGTGTCGAAGCTCTCGAGACAGCCGGATGGCCCCGCCAGAGATGTTTAGGCTTACCACCCCAGCAGGTATTGAATGGGCGCTTTCACTAGCGGCGCGGATGATGTTTTATAGTACCGTTTTCGCCCACATTATAAGCTCCTTTACCTCCCAAGCAACTTCGTGCGTGCCTTGTGTGGCATTTTAGAGAGCGCTTAGAAGCGGTCGCTCGAGCTCCCGTTCGCCGTCGAAGCCGCCGCCAGTTTCCCTCTGCCGGCAGCACCGCGCGCAGCGTGCAGGCGGTTCCGCGGCAGCGTGCGCGGCTCATTTTCGCGAGCAGAAAACACCCCACGCGGTTCATGCTAAGCCATGTCATGTTCCTTTTTGATTAGGTAATTCTGGCTTCTGATGTCATAAGACAGAAGTTCTTTTAAGATTAGCTCCAAAAAAGCGCTGGCTTTTAAAATTCGCTGAAAAAAAAAAAGCACGTTGTGCGTGCGATTTGGGCACCACCTACATCGCCCCTCTGCGCAAGTGCAACCAGCAACCTAAGCCAGCTGCGAGCTGCGTGAACCGCACGGTGAATTTCTGCACGCGATTCGTGCGTGGTATTTTCACAGCCGCGTCGACAATTTCGTGCGTGGCTCCTTCACTGTACAAGCAAGTGCGTTTGTGCCTTGAGTAGTATTTTAAAGAGCGGTTGGAAGCGGTCGTTGGAGCTACCGCACTACTCCGCAGCCGGTACAGCCGCCATGTTGTCGGCGCCTGCTGCTCGGAACGCACCGCGCAGGTGGTTTTCGCGAGGGCGTCAGCGCACCTCAGGCGTGCGCGGCGTGTTTTTGCTTGCAGGAAAACCAAAAAACATTTCATGCGATTTACGCTTTCGTCGCGCGCGAACGTGTTGCGTTCGGTAACTTCTTGGGGGCCCTCAACACTGGTTTCCCCTATTCTGAAACTCCGGGCAGGCCCCGAAGTAGTTTTCCCTGATTGGTACTACAGTCAAAACCCGCGATAACGAAATCCCGCGGGTACGAAATTCCCACGGCAACGAAATATTTTCACATCCCCGGCGAACGTCCATAGACGCCCATGTATTTTATATCTCGCGGCAACGAAACGTTTTTGGAAACTGATTCCGCGTTAACGAAATTTGGTGCAAGTTTGATCGGCATTTTACCTACCCATTGGAGGGTAACTGTGTCCAACAAGTGCTCAAGTGCATTTTTTTGGACTCAAAGTGCGTAAACTTCACCCACAGCACGCTTGCATGGCCGCCGCCATATTTGTTTACACAAGACCGCGCAGCCGGCGGCCGTGGAGGCAGCCTCGCAGCGGCACCACCAGGGGGCGACACATGGTGACTCAAGTCGCGGCTTTGGCTTGGGCTACGCTAGCCCACTACCGCTGAACAGAGCGCGTGCGTTTGTTGTTTGTGTGTGGCGATTGGCATGTTTGCTCTCAGTAAGATGCCTTCGCTAGCCCAAAAGTGGAGGTTTTTATTGCTACGAGATAAGGCAGCCATCATCGCCCACGTCAGTGGCCCAAGGGAGGATAGCGCCGAGGAGTTTGGAAACGCCTGCAGCTAGCTCAACCATTTTGAAAAGCAAGGACCCCACCAGTTTTCAATGGCGCACATGCGCAAAACAAAACAGTGACAGCTGTGACCTTTCTGGACGTCTAGAAAGCGGTGCTCACTAAGTTTTGTAAACAGTATTGGTGCAACGAGGTGCCACTCTGTCTGGCAAAGTTCGTAAACAGAAGAAGCTGGGCTCCACTTGCATGATCGGACATACTCGGTGCCGAGGGCCAGGGCGGAAAACGTGCAGAGAAGGTGAACCCACGGAATGTTTTGGATGCGTTTGACACGATCTCGTTGTTCTTGGGCGCGCACGACGACTAGCAATGAACCGCTTGTACAGTGATAGCTGAACTGTGACGTTGGCTGCAAGTTAAGGCTCACGAAGTAATATAACCGACTTGAGGAAATCAATTTTTGCTTTGTGGCCAATTTTCCGGTCGTTTATGTTTCATTCTCGCGGCAACGAAATTCCCGCAAAAGCGAATTTTCTTGCTTTCCCCGGCGGTTTCGTTATTGCGGGGTTCGACTGTACTTGATTGAAAAATTCCCTGACAATTTCCTGACTTTTCCCGGTGGCGCGAAATTCCCTTACTTTTCACGGTTTTCCCGGTCGCTAGACACCCTGTATACTTCTTACACCCTCGCCCAAAGAAGCTCTTCCCTCTTATTGCTGGCCTGCCTTCATCTCCTGATCACAGCTAGATGGGGAAACAAAACTGAAAGCCCATCAAGAGACAGCCTTAACTCAAAACACGCTCTCAGCGGACAACACAAAAGCTGAACAAGAACCGCACCACTCACAAGAACCACTGGATGTGGGCCATCTTCTTGTCAGCCTGGCCGTCGAAAAACTGCACGACGTAGCCCACGCGGGGGCAGCAGCGGCCGGGACGGTGGGCAAGGACGAAATCACCACGGTTGATCTGTTTCAGGAAGTGATTGAGAAACAAACAACTTTGCCATCTCGTCCTAAAGAAAACTGAGAGAAGTGCGAAAGCTTTCTCACACCAAAAGTGCATCAAAACCTTGGCTAAAAGCATGGCCAACCTTCACTGAAAGTATGTCTCATCGGTCGTCAAACCGTCGAGGACCCAAATCACAAAAACGAAGAATGAACCCATGCGAAAATTTTTTGCGCACTGAGTAAATGCACCTGCGAATGATATAAATGTACAGTGTACTACGCCGCTTATAACGCATGTCACGGGAGCTGCAAAAATCCGCACTATATAAGCGGTACCGCACTATAAACAAAACGTGCACGAATCCACAACCGTACCACAACCTACCTTTCAATCACTCTTTGTTTATCATCACTCAAACAAGCGCCACTTAAAAACAGAGATACAATCCTTATTTCGTCTTGCTTTTTTTTTTTTCCACATCAGACGCCGCTGCACCATCTAAACCCCGACAACAGCTTTAACTTTGTGTTTATGGTTTTGAGGGGGTGAACGTTTATTAGCGCTTAGAATAACGGATGCTGCAGAGAGGGAAGCAGCAACCCGGCTTATGCCAAAAAGACAACGTGATAAGTCTGCAAGCCGGATTTTTTTTTTTTTAACCGTGCCCAGCGTTTACGATGCCAAAGGCGGTGTTGCTTATCAGCACAACATACAGTTAGTGGAAACCTCTGGCATCGTGGCTTGACTCGCTATCTCCAGATGTTCAAAAAGGAAAAGGGTGGTTGCTTATCTGCACAAGGTTTCAACCGCAACAACTTACCGCACCCAAGGGAGGGGTAATTTTTTGTGTCTAACAGTGGAGAGAAGGGAGCGCGTGGGCTGCGTCAAATGGCCAAATCCACCTCTCCTTTTTCTTTTTCTCCGACCCTGAAACGATGCCCCAGCTACACCGGTCGATCAGCAGGCCCACCAAAAATCTACACTAGAAACTGTGATGTGCTCTGGACAACCCGATTATAAATACAGTTAAACGTCGATGTAACGAAGTCGGCAAAATTCGTAATTCACTTCGTTACATTGAAATTTTGCTACATTGAAATTCGCGGTTTTAATGAAGTGTTCATCCCGTGAAGCATTTCCTGCAAAAGAAAACGTGGCGCGCATACACGGCTGGCGCACTGTTTCTGTTTTTATCGGAGCTTAATCGTCTACGCGGGCATCAGAGTTAACCGCACAGAGTGTTTCCTCCCCGCAAAAACGCGCCCTGCAAGCCACAGGCGCGCTGATGCAGCCGCGGAGAAAACCCGCACGATGTGAGTAGCTCCAGCGACCGCTTCCGCTCGCTGAAATGCAACTCGAGGGGCATGCGAGAAAGTCGCAGTAACATGCTTCATGGAAGTGTGTTCTTCATTCAATTGGTGCGATGCTTTTACTGATAAAGTAGTCGAAGAGGTGGTTTCTCCTGGGTGTCTCAACCACTTACCCATCCAGTCTACCATCGGCGTGTCCTCCGGGCTGCCTTTCAGCCATACGCACTCGAAATGGGTCGACTACGTCTAGCTCAGTCATGGGCTCATATATAATGGAAAAATCGAAGTAGTGTAACAGGATGAATACCTCAAACGATGTCGGGCTATCGCCCAACACCAAATATTTTAGGTGCAGAATTAGTACCGTCGTGGGACATATCTGGAGCAATCTCAAATGATAATCTGTACGCTGCACTGTTACTAAAAGCAATACATAACCAAAGCGCACTGATGGTGTTAACTTATGGTCGGAAAGTTGGAGTTTAAGAAACTTCCTAGACAGCAGGAGTCAGGTAAACAAGCTCTTCACAGTGTACAAGTTTCAAGGCCACGAAGTAAAACAATGGACAAGTTTCCAAACCCAGAAAGTAACTTACAAAATTTCAAACCTCTAAACGAACAACGGACAAGTTATCAAACCTTCAAAGAAAAAACAAACTGGAAAGCTTACAAAACCACAAAAAAAGCGCGTCATCCCTATTTCATATTTGCCGCGCTTTCGAGGCGCTTTTTCAAAGAAAGTGCTACGAGTTGTGCCGCCGCGCCTCCGCCAGATGGCGCCACGGGTCCCGCGACCGAGAGAAGACGCAGTGAAACATCCCCCTCGTGAGGGGCACGATCAAATGCAGAGCATTTCCGGGGGCGCACGACGTTAAGTAGTTTGCGTTACGTTAATGTTGTTGCACTTGTGGCAACTGCTGACGAGAGAGCGCTCGTCAGCAGTAATTTGAATGAGTCAACAATATAAGGCGCGTTCGTAGCGTCCCATTCTGTGTCGGCTTTGTGGCGCAGTGGGCAGAGCACCATGTACATTGTGTTGCGCCCGCAGGGTCGAGGGATCGAAACCTGGCGCCGGATAGTATTTTTTTTTATATAGTAGGGACAACGACGGTGCGGACTACGGATGTCAACGCGGGTGACATCGTGAGTTACTGAAATGCTCTGCATTTAAAAAAAAGCAGATAACGTGGACGAAATTTTCACTGTAAAGCGTCATACGCGCCGCTTACGAAAGCGCCCATCAAATATCCTCGGCATCCCCGAGCGCTTCGAAGCTCCTGCTATAGGGTGCGCGCCTGCCCATTGGCGAAACTGGTCAGGCTCCTCCCGCTGCCGCATGCAGCGCGAGTCACTTCCTGGCGCAAAAGCCACCGCCCGTGCGCAATCGCGGACGCGGGTGTGAAAAAAACGCGCGCGCAAGGCTCATAAAGATTCACAAATGCTTGCTGGAACGATGAAACCCAACAAGCATGAGCGAACTCGAACGAAGGGCAAAGCGGCGGAATGCGGCGGCGGCGGCCCCACAAGAGGCGATGAGGCTTACCACCGCGGAAGATGTTTGATGGGCGCTTTCGTAAGCGGCGCCGCATGACGTTTTACTATGAAAATTTCGCCCACGATATCCGCTTTTTTTTTCTCGCGTGCCCCTCTCATTTGCCCCTTGAGTTGCGTTTCAGTGAGCGGTTGGAAGGGGTCGCTGGAGCTACCCACATCGTGCGGGTGGTCTCCGCGGCTGCGTCAGCGCGCCTGTGGCTTGCGGGGCGCATTTTGAGTTTTTGCGGGGAGGAAACGCTCCATGCGGTTCACGCTGATGCCCACGTAGACGATTAAGCTACGACAGACGCAGAAACAGTGCGCCAGCCGCGTATGCTTGCCACGCAGTTTGTAGGCAAGGAGCTCGCTCACAGACTCGTGGCTCGCTGAATCCACGGCATTGGGCGGCCCATGTTGCCGTGAGACCCCATTTTGGCACTTGCGTCTCCCAAAATATACCTCTACAGCTTAAATTTCGTGCCTAGTTGTCCATGAAACTTCGTTACATTGAAATTCCGGCACACGGGACTTCGTTACACAGAGGGTGAAAATACATGGTGTGCATACACTTAAACTAACGAAAAATTGCGTGATTCATTACATTGAGGGTTTTGTTACATTGAAGTTTGTTACATCGAGGTTTTAACTGTAGTACGCTTATGCATTGAGTTCTATGGGAGGCCTACCAGTGGCCAGAAAAACGCGCATTATATCCGGTCCTGCACTATAAGTGGTTACGTTATAAATGGTCTACACTGTATACCGATACGTGGTTTATGAGACACAGGTATGCCATTTTACTCCTTCTTCATGGTCGATGTGTGTACGGTCTTACCTAGAAGTGTTCCTTTTTCATGCGTTAGTTTTTTGACAGGATGCCATCGGTCCCACCAAGAAAACTTTCGCTTTAAAAAATTTCTCGGACACTTAATTCCACTTACATGCTCTGACTACGGAAGACTTCTTTACTGTGACATTATTAGATGCGACGCATCTCTTGCTCTGAGGCATGTCCCTCCTGCGTCGGCGTAGTCCGGCGCCCGCACGCCAGCTGCGCATGCGCGACTCTCCTCCCGTCTTCTCTCCGACAGCTGTGCGCGCAACGCTCTCACTCCGCCTCATTATCATAAACAACAGCTGTGTGCGCGTGCTTTGCTCGCTTCGCTCGCTTCGCTCCACTCCCGTCGCGCAAGTGCGCACATGCGCGACTCTCCTCCATTGTCTCCTCTCCTTGAGGCGCTGTGAATATAAAGCGGGTATCGCACTGCGGCTGTTCAGTCAGCGCTCGCTCTTGTTCAACTCCGCGTCACTATGCTTGACGACTGCATGCTTGACTTGATACTTCCGATGAAGACATGATGGAAGCGACGGTCCCTTCATGAAAAGTAAAATTACGCCCATCTTCCCGCGTATGAGAACACCCGCATGTGATGGAATGCATCATACGCGTTCACAACACGCTTCACCCGATTTAGAGAATCAACCCAATGGAAACGCCAATTGAACCCCCCGATGCGTCGCATCACACCAGGGTTCCCTCGCGGGAAGATGGGTGTAATTTTCTTGTGCCTTTTTCTTGCTTTCGTTTCTTCGTATTTTGGCACAAAGTACTTTGACACGCCAGCTTCCACTAGGTCACACAACTCTCCACGGCTGGCTGCACCTGTTCTTCGCATGTGCAGCCACATTCAATCTGCCACCTGGCACGCACCAGGTGAGCCCTTGTTCCATTCTGGCAGGGCGGCTATCTAGTGTAGTGGCAACACACCTGGCTCCTGTTATGGACACCCAAATTCAAATCCCACATGAACCTAATGTGTTCTTTCATTTTGTCATTAGAGTGGTGACAATTTTTGGTACTGGACCATGACGACGACAGTTTTTCGCAGAATAGGGCACTTAAGGTTTTCACCTCAAGAACATGTATCCCCCTCAATGTTTTCTGTTGCCATTTAATACCCCTGCAAACGGCAGATCTAATGACATTTACAGCAAATGTCATTCGCTCTAAATGTCATTAGTTCGGCGCTACACGAGAATACCGAATGACATTTGAGGCAAATGACATTTAGCGGTTAACTGAGGTCCCGGACCTCAGTTAGTGGCCAAATGAGTAGCCTCAACAGCAGTAGCGCGTCCCTAGACAGGAAAATTCAGTAACAAACCAAAGAATAACATTTCTAAGAACTGTCAGTAAACTTATATTTTCTTTTTTGTATTGTTGTTTTAACAAAGAAAGACCAGCAAGTACTAACAAAAAATAAAATCTCGTCCGCAGTGCGCACGCTACCCTAATCCGGATTTTTTGCAGACTTGTCTCAGCTTGTGATGTCTACTGATGTCACCTAAATCGGTGGTTTTCTTGTTTTTATTTAAAAATTATTCCTTTGTTACGTTTTTTTCTTAAATACAGTGGAATCTCGGTCATACGAATCTCAAGGGGCGGCAAAAATATTCGTATCACCCGAAAATTCGTATCATCAGAAAACGAGAAAAAATGGAAATGTGCTGCGCATGCGACAGGCGGCGGCAATATGGCGTCGGCTCTTGCCGCGAAGAGGTGCAGGTAGCTTCAGCAACCGCTTTTAACCTTTTGTTAAAACGGAGCTCAATGTGTAAATTAAATTGCTCATGCGGGAAAGGAGCTGACAGTATGGGAGAAGCACTATAAAATGTCATCTACGCCAAATATCCACCGCGGAGGTGGCCCAGCCAGCTGCTGCTAGCGCTCCGAAATTGCCGCAATCACAATGAGGCACGCGTCTCCCTATTGGCGCAAGTCGTGAGGCTCCTCCCAATGCAGTTAGCAGTAACCGAGGCAGAGGCTGGCACCTGGGTGCCGGGCTGAATCGTCAGCGCGGGCGTCAAAAGAATGCACGCTCATCGCCGACGCGACGCGCGCACACGAACTCAAGCCTGAACCGCATGCGGGCGCGTCGGCGTTTGCGCGCGCGTTCTTTAAAATGACGCGCGACGCGCGCGGCAGTGGGAGGAGCCTGCCGACTTGCACCAACGGGGAGGCACGCTCTTCATGGCGGCAGTTTGAAAGCGCTCCGGACAGCCCGCTGGCTCCGCCGGAGATGTTTAGGCTTACCACGGTGGCGGATATTTGATAGGCGCTTTCCTAGCCGCGCGGACGATGCTTTACAGTGTCGTTTTCGGACTCATCAGCTCCCTTACTTCATGAGCAACTTCTTTTGTTCTTTAAAGAGCGGTCGGTCAGAAGCGGTCGGTCAAGCCACCCGCCCTACTTCGCGGCCGTTGACGCCGCCATGTTGCCGCGGCTTACCGCGCCGCGCGCCGCATGCGGGTGGTATTCGCGGTGGCGTCAGCGCGCCTGTGGCGTGCGCAGCGCGTTTTCGTGAGCAGAAAACGCTCCATGCAGTTCACGCTTAATGATTTTGTGCCTGCGTGCGACCAAGGCCACACGGCCGCACAAACACTCCCGCCTCCCGCCCACGCCGCAGTCATCTGCTCGCGGCTCGCGTGTTCGTATCACCCGCACCGGGTGATATATGCGAACGGATCATCCGAATTTTTTTACATTGCGTACAATGCATTTTGGCCGGGGAATTTTGAAAATTCGTATCACAACGAAATTCGTATCAACCGAATTCGTATCACCGAGATTCCACTGTATTACGTGTGAAAACATTCTAGATGCGCTTGAAATGTAATTTTGCGGTTTTGCGAGCTCGCTAATCGTGACCGCTATCACAATCAAATGACATTTGTTCCGCCGTGTAGACCCGCACGGCCACCCGCCGCGGTGGCTCAGTGGCTAAGGCGTTGCGCTGCTGAGCACGAGGTCGCGGGTTCGATTCCCGGCCGCGGCGGCTGCTTTTCTGATGGAGGCGAAAAGCAAAAACGCCCGTGTGTACGAGATTTCGGCGCACGTTAAAGATCCCCAGGTGGTCAAAATTAATCCGGAGCCCTCCACTACGGCGCGCCTCATCGCCTGCGTTGCGTCGGCGCGTAAAATCCCCACAATCAATCAAGACCCGCACGGCCGAGCCGAATGCCATTTGCAGCTAATGTCATTCAGTTTGAATGACATTAGATTTGTTGTGTGACAGGGGTATTAGCTCAGTTCCTATGCCTTAAAGCTATGTGCACAGTACATGCCGGAAGTGAATGAACTGCACTGTAAATGTCCGCACAGCATATTTCGCATCAAATTGAAGTTGTCCATGCCAAAGATAACCATAGAATAATGGGCCCACCACAGTGGAACAACACAGACTATCTTTAATTCTCGCTAAATTTTCTACCAACAAGTGTCTCGATGACACTAAGCTTACCCACACACAGAGTTTCACATCAGAGAGAAGCTTCCTGGCAACGCAACTTTACTCCGCATTTACACAACACAGATCACCAACCAATTTTGACAGTCTTGAGACCTTCACGCGGTTAGTCTATACAGCTCAGAACCATTTACAAAAATCTACACAACCGCAGTGGTGAGCCCTCCAAGGTCTGTTATCTACCAACACGAAGCACATGCAAACTAACGCTTCAAAAAGAAAGATATCGAAAAAACATAGTGCTTTGCGCTTGAACCACGAATCACTTTTTGTGGCAACTGTGGCAACTTAAAGTGACTGAGACCACACAACCTTACTCCCATCTGCAGAACAAGGACAGCGAATGCATTCTTACCTGGCGACCTCCGATCTCAACTGCAGTATGCCCGTACCCGTGCCACTGTCCTCGGTTCGGCCACACCACGACACGCTCCTCGTTCCGGGCACCACAGGTTGGTGCTAGTGTGTAGAGAGGGGGAGGCGGTCAGGGCAACAACATGAAAAACTCCCTGGGAAGCTAAGTCTACTTGTGTTGCGTCAAGGTGAGAATCAAGCAACTATCAAAAACTTCTTCACTACTGCATTGCTTCTGTCTCTCTTTTTTTTTTTCACTTTTGTTTCTTTGTCTTTTGACGTGAATTACTCCGACGAGAAGACTAGCCACAATCAACGTGGCAACTTCCCCACAGTCAGAGCTCTCATCCGCGAGCACCCATTCTATGCACATGCTGCCACACATGCAGCTTTATTAAACGACTTCATGAACTGAAACCCTTCCCATTCCATCGAGGTATAACGGGTGTCACAGTGCACGCATCAGTTCTTGTTGCATTCTTGTTCCATCAGTTCTTGTTCCAGGCGGTCTGTTTGATTCTGGCAGGGGGCCGGCTTAGTGCTGTGGTTAGTGCACCTGCCGGCTGCTCTGGCCGCCCGGGCTCAAATCCCGCACAAACCCAATTTATTTTTCCATTGTAATGAAGGTGGCCATTCTGTAACCATTCGTGTTCACGTCATCGTCGACGACTATGGTCACTTTTCGCGTCTGATGGACACCCAGGGATTTTGCCTTCAAAAAATTCTACAGAAATTCAGGGGAATTGTCTACTAATTCGTAGCATTGCAGTGCCGCTAGTCTTGAGTGCGGTTTCTTTACGGCCAAATTGTTTGGCTTTTTTAAGCCTTGTCTGACCAATTATCTCCATTTACTCTATTACAACAATTATAGATGTTACTTGTGCCAAATGTGCATTTTTTGTAAATGAAAGGCGTTACATGGCTCACCATTTTCCGTACTTTTTAATATTTGTCTTGTTTTTAAGTTTTTCGGAATTTGTTTGACCAGTTATCTCCATTTATGCTCTTCTAACCATTACAGGTGGAACTTCCGCGAAATCTGCATTAGTGTAGAAATGCAGGGCGTTATACAAGTTCGCCATTTTTCGCAAGTTTTCTTCTTCTTTTTTTTTTTAAGATTTTCAAAATTGCATTTGACTAATTATCTCCATTTACGCTGTTACAATGATTACAGGTCGCTATCTGCATTTTTGTGGAAATGCAGTCCTGGCTGCGGGGCACTCGGCAAAAAATGCTACTCATTAATAATCACCACACGTTCCTGTGTCCTCTTGAGCAATGCAACGACGAGGCAATGCCG
Organism: Haemaphysalis longicornis; assembly: GCA_013339765.2. Lineage (NCBI taxonomy): Eukaryota > Metazoa > Arthropoda > Arachnida > Ixodida > Ixodidae > Haemaphysalis > Haemaphysalis longicornis. Next base: position 31,197 of record JABSTR010001574.1, read on the forward strand.
GCAATGTTCAAATCACCAGCAACACCTGTTGAGATGGAGTGAATTGAAGAGGATGACCACGCACCTCCTCATTATGCCTCCCCTTACGACCCAGCAATGCAATTTAGCCCCTCTACGCTTCAAAAGGTGACCCCTCACCAGTTAAAGCCTCCTTGAACACCTGACGTTACCTTGCCCTTCCAGCCCTTGCAAGAGCGGCAGACCCGGCGACCCTTGGTCTCCGTATGGCAGTGGCTGCTGCCGTCCTCTTCCCCGTTAGTCATGTGGGAGGCGAAATCCTGCCGGAACACCTCCTTCACCAGAGGGGTGCACGTGGCCAGGCTAGCCCGGGGCCTGGTGTAGCGCCTGAGAGGGCTGTCCGCGTCGCCACTGCAAAAGCAGACAACAGGGTCCCAATGGGACAGCTGAAACACCCTTCATTTCCCACCACTTTCAGGGGAGAAGAAAAAAAAAAAAGAAATCCCAGTTTCCTGAAACAGTGAAAGTACAGCATTTTCAGCACGTATATCCCGCCCCTGCATACCGTATTTATTCGAATCTAAGCCGATGGTTTTTTCGAAATACTGATATATCAAACTCCAGGGTCAGCTTGGATTCGAGGATTTTGAAAACGCGCCACTTTCCAAGTGAAATTGAGGGAAGTGGCGTGCAGCTAGCGCCACCCAGATAAGAAAGTATTGTAGACATTACTAGACGAGCCAGTAGCCACTTAAGGAGCCATAGCTGGGGGCAATGCCGCCATTTTGAGCTGTGCGGACAGTGGCCTGCGTGCAGGGTGTGGCGTTTGGTTTTGACAGCACAATGGCACCAAACAAGCGGTGCCATTATAGTTGCCGCCTTTTAAAGAAAAGTTGTTTTAGCCGCACGGAGTAAGTCGTCGAACGTTCAAGCCGGGCGGGAGACTTCGGCGTGGATGAAAAAAATGACCGTCGTTGGAGGACGCAACGGGAGAGGATATTTGCGTGCCCCGCAACGAGGATGGCATTCAGAGGCTAGCAGCGATGATGACTCAGAATGAGCACCACATCTTCATGTTCAATAAATGTGTTTTCTTTTTGTGAACGTTGACCTCGCCTTTTTGTTAGGGCTACATCTAGGTAATTTTTTTTTTTCGTGGCTCTGTGGACTTTCGGGGTCGGCTTAGAATCGGGGCCGGCCTAGATTCAAATAAATACGGTATAACCCGCACCCCCCCTTTCTGTCAAAGAATAAAAAAAAAAAAATATCCCCGCGTATTGCCCCCCTATTTTATACATAAGAGGATGGACCAAAGCTACTGTTCAAGCAACATTACACATTTGTTTATGCAAAAGAACTTACCTAGCTGACTACGTAACTAGACGACTTGACGTATACGTTTTTTCAGGTTGGTATATCGTTGCAAAATAAGCCCTGTCAATGGAATAACAGTGACTTAGTCGCTATTACTGCTGTAGGGGGCAATCACAGCCCAATGAGCATTGCGGTGAAGCTGCACCAAAGGAAGTACAGTGGAACACCGATAATACGACTTTCAAGGGGGCCAGCAAGAAGTGTCGTATGACCGGTGTCGTACGACCGGGGTGCCGGTAAATTCCGGGCTACTTGACGGTCTCACGCGACAGGTAGGCTAAAAACTCATTTAACTACTATAGTTAGCCCCTTCTCGTGTGATTTGCGAACCTTTAGCTGAAATCCCAAGTTAAAAGAAAGCAACGCCTATGTTGTGCCCCCCTCCCCTTTATGGCGTCCAGCTAGCCCACCAGCCAAGCCCCGTGCGCTATGCGATATAAGGCCGATGTGGTCGGGCAAATTGAAAGGGGAAAAGCCGAGTGTGAAACTGCTAAGACCAAGCGAAGCAAACAGTAGTACAAGGCGGCGATGAACAAAAAACGGCATTGCCATACATGGTGGAGACACCCTTCGAGCGGTCCCGTGCCGTCGCTATTGGATCATAGTGCCCCACACATCTGTTTTCGTTTCAAACAAGACTGAGCAATGCGAAATAGATAAGATCATTCAACCATTGTGCGAGTAAACCGCGTTGCGGCGAAAATAATAGCGCGGTATTGCTACAGTGACTTGCTGCACCGGCCAGCGATTGACCCAAAATGGCGGTGCCAACGGCAGACGCGCGCGAATTACGGGCTAGCAAAGAAAAGGGCAGAGTGACAACGTGGCTTTGAAAGACACTGATGAGCACAGAGCAGAGATATAGGAAGAAAGAGCATCGCGAAAGGACGAAACCTCGATCAAGTGGGCGGGGAAAGTGGCTGTACGGTCATCGCCGTGGGGTTGCATAGTATGTGTTCTTGCGTTCGTGGGCGGCTCAACAGGAGCTTCAAATTCACTGTCTACCTGCCACCTGAACTTCGACTTCTCGCGGTTGGCGCGTTGGTGTACTGCTCCCGCGTGGGGCCGTCGCAGGTTAACTCCTGCTCACGAGTACCCGCCTGCTTGCTTGCGTCTATCCAATATGTGGTCTGGCCTGCCTGCGGATCAAGCAGCGTGATCCGCAGGCTTGATCCGCAGGCTTGATCCGATCAAGCAGCGTGAAACGGGGGTTAAGAATAAAGAAAGTCAGGACGAGGCGGCGAAGCGGTGTAAAACATGGTAAATACACCGCTTTATCCGCGCCAGGGTCCGTCGTATGAAGCGGACCGTGTGCACCCGAGCATATATCATCGAGGTTTCTAATGCATTGTTTTTATGGGGAGTTTGCCAGGACCGCAGCAATTCGTCGTAAGAAGTGGGTCGTCGTAATTCCAGGGGACGTATCAGCGGAGTTCCACTGTACCTCACATATAATTCACACCTCTACTTCACCACTGAAATTTTCCCATCTTTGGTGCGGGCTATACAAGCGAAAATACGGTATTACTGGGTGTGTGCTCGGAAACAGCTTTGTTTCTTCACATCAGATGACATAGAGCTGTTCTGCTTCCGTGAAACCAGGTGACCACCCTTTACCCTAGACCGCCATCCAGATTTCAAGAGCTGAAACCAGCACTAACCACGAGACAAGAAGTGACAACAGACTACTGGCCAATTCCACTGGTGGCCTTGAAACAGGTTTTCTTGCCCCAGAAAGAAAAGATCGCTTGGGATTTCCCTGTTCAGAGCAAGAGAAACTGCCCCAAGGTAACCAGTGGAGTTACCCATTACCAAAAACACTAATTAGCCCGAAGCACTGTCATCCAGATCTGTCTAGCGACTGAATGGTGTAAAAGTTCCTGGCCCACATCCAATCATATGAAAGTCCATCTCCCAATTTCATTTTTTTAAGTATGGGTGGCGGGGGGGACTCTGTATGCAAATGAGGCAAAACTGTATAACTTTCGCGCCTGGACAAAAGCCTGCCGCTAAAAAAGGTCAACTGTCGACCTGCAGCTAATATCACACTGTTCTCTAACTAAATTTAATGTTACAGGGATCTTAATTAAAGCCACGCCCTGAGCAGTCCAAATAAACCTGCACGACATTTAGATTACTCTGCCAGGAATAGCTGAGCCAAATATTACACAGGCACGTGAAACCGCAAGCTCGCAAATCTCTGTGAAAGATGCGGAAAAACCAACCTGCGCTCTCTTCAATTTTCCTTACTATGCCCCCCCTTTAATTGCGTCATTGCAGCAGTGGCTGCCCTATTGGCTGCCACTGCTCTCTCTCTCTCTCTCTCATGCGCACTCGTGCATGCATGCGTGCGTGTGTGTGTTTCGAATGTGCGTGGGCTTGGGCTGATGAGCTCAATACTTCACTTTCAACCAGATCCACTCAACAACAAGCGTTTATTGGTGCAAAACGCCCTACCAGTCTGAGAGCATGCTTTGTACCGCACCTCACCGGAAATAGACGACTCCACATTGCAGAAAAAAGGAGAATACTTTCAGGCATGTGATATACCGAAGGCTACCGAAGAGAATGTCATGAGTCGACCCCCTATCTGGGAGAGGGTGCACAGCCTGCATCACGTAGTCCAAGGTGAGAACGATTATGCGCGGTTTTTTGTCTCATGTAGTTACGGTGATACCGATTGGATTTTTACAATTATTGCGGTAGGAGATAGCTGGCATGAAAGAATCGGCCCCATAATGGATTCCAATAATCAGCGGTAAGAGGGGCTGCACAGTCTCTTTAATGTTCAGTGCCTGAACAGGCCGTTTATAAAAGCTTGGGAACAGAATGTGGGCTCCCACTAGGGATAAATAATATTTATTTGTAGCTCTATTAAAAAAAATTAGAAAATAAACTCACCTCCGCAGATTGTACTCTGTATAAACCCATGAATTTTAACAGTGAGCCTGTTTGGCCACCGGCAGGATTCAAACCTGTGTCTGGTAGATCAACAGAGTTAACCCACTTGGCTACGACCGTGAGTACATATACCCAATAGTCAAACGACTCAGTCATTTGGCTGTGGCTGTGGGGAGAGGAATCCCGCCACCTGCTTGACACAGAACACATGATAGGGTACACATTGCACCTGCGGGCGCCTAGTTTAAGTATGCGTGTTCCGTTCGTTCGTTCTGATTCTTCGATTTGCTTCTTCTTCACCATTAGAGCAACAAAGATGGAGCGGCAGCACAGAACAAGCAAATCGGCTGCAACCATGGACTTAAACCTTCTTTGTGATGGTCGTGAAGGTGCGTACAGCTGTGGCTTACAGTTTGCTATCAATTTATGTCGTTAGTATGAATTTCCTTAATTTTTTTCCACACTTTTCCCCTTTACACACATAGGTGAAGGCTTCTACAGAACTATTTTCCAACCCAATGGTGCATTCACAAGTGGGAATGGGGGGAGGGTAAGAATGAGGGAACAGATTCCAGTCCATTATCCAAAAACAACTAGAGATAACCATTTT
>JABSTR010001575.1:0-34730 GCA_013339765.2 Haemaphysalis longicornis
CGTTTGATTCTTCAATGGCCTTTATGAGCTCGCCCATGGTATGTGGGTCGCTTATTCCTGAGAAGTCCGATACGTCAAAACAGGCAGGAGTGCGGGAGGTTGTCGGTAGTTTCGAAATAAAGTCACAGCTGCTCTGTTCGCAAACTCTTCTGGGCTGATCTTGAGAGCCAGACGAATGTTAGCAGATGGGCCAATCAGGCTGCCACACCGCTGCATGGCGTGGAAGATTCGCCAGGAGGCCTTGTTTGTTGTACGACAGCCAAGACCAGCACACCTGTCATACCACTGGCGACGTGACAACTGCTTCCTGTTGCGCCGAGCATGTGCTGTGATACGGTTTGCCATGGCGCGAGCCATGGCAAACCGTATGGCAAACCGAACCATGGCAAACCGCAAACCATGCAAACCGCGAGCCATGGCAAACCGTATGCAACGGGCGGCGATTATCCTGGAGCTCCGCTCGGCGGTGCTCTGCCCAGAGTTTAAGGAGGTGCACATCGAGCGTCGGCTGATCCTCATTCACCTCGGTGGAACGGGAAGGGTTTCAGTTCTTGAGCCCGTTTTAATAAAGTATGTTTACTGCAGTGGGTGAGGACGTACTGCAGCGTACAAACGAGGTTCTCCGCAGTTAGCGAAAGAGCTTGTTCATCAGAGCGAACTTTCTCCCAGTCAACAATTCCGACCTGGCGAAGAAGTTTTGCAACTTTGCCGCTTGCAGACGAACCAAAATAGGCGAATGGTCACTTGCCCAAGCATATGGCTCCAGATTCAAGGAAGGGTTCTCGGGGCCACGCCACCATGAAAGATCCGGTGCATACAACCGAGTACAAGGGATGGTAAATGTGGTAGAGTTAAGCAAGAAAATGTTCATGTTCGCGAAGGTGTCAGGAACCTGTACGCCTGTTTTGGAGTCGTGCTCGTATCAAGAAAAAGTGTGTGGGCTTTAGAGGCCACTGTTACTAGTATAAGAGTGCCTGGGTACGTTGCTCTAAGGTGGTGGAGCCAACCTAGGTTAAGACGTGCTCTTTATGACCTCTCATAAAATGACACAAGGAGTGTTGTGGCTGGGCGTATTAAAATGGCCTACACGTCTTACGGTTGGTTACACCATTTCTGAGGGTTGATTGATGTTTTAGGAATACTTCTAAGGATGCATACGGTCGCTTTTCTGGCTGCATTGCTACTATGGTTATCTGGGATGGAAGGAGTACGATAACCAATGAAGTGGGGGAGAGGGTATAGTTTCTTTAATTCCTGTAAAAGGAGCGCCCACATTTGAGGGTTACCCGACGAAATTTTCTTTATTAGCTCTCGTATTTTGTGCGAAAGGCCTCGGCAATTTCATTGAAGGATGACCGGTTGATGACTCCACGGGCAGTTAGCCTTTGCATATCCTAGCTTGTGTAAGTTGGATCAGCTTGGAGAGGGTTTCAAGTATAACGGTCCAGATGGCTGGATTGTAAGGGGTTGTCTTGTGAGCGTTGATCAGCATCCATAAAGGCAAATTTTACCTACCTTGCACTTAACGCGCTTCAGCGCGTTTTTAACGGAGAGCTGGTACGCGTGCCTTCCTTTCCACAGTGTCTCAAGCTGTTTCGATGGGCAGGCTATTTGAGTATCCAGGTCTTCATCTACGCAAAAAGATTCATTCGACTCCGAGGTACCTCTTGGCGTTTGTTTTGGACGTCTGTGTTTCGGAAATCGGACCCATTGAGAACGTCTGACTACAAATCGCCCATTGCATGAGGTTCTTCAGGCTCTTCTACAGCAGAGCAGTGAATGGGTTCCATGACCTGGAATTGATTATACGGTGTATTTCTTGCTTAACTAGCTTCCCTACGCCGAGCCCGGGTTAAGCCCCGCTGTTTAGTCGGGCACTTTGCCGATGTTATTTCGTCGCCATCAGTGTTGCAAGGGCCGCAGCTATGGCGTGGCTTGCCCTTGGCATTTATTCTCTCTGTGTCCACATTTTCCTTCGGACAGAAGTTTTGCTGGTCACCTTGCTTAAAACAATTGTAGCAGTACATTGCTTGTGGCCGGATAGGCTTTAGGTGGAGTAGACAGCCGTTGTAATGGAATCTTTCCGGTGTGGTAGAATAACCCCCTACAATGACTAGGCAAGTCCTGCTTTTACGATATTTCCCTGGTTTAGGAATAACTGGCGCCACTCTGTAGTGCATGCTATTCCTAAACCAGGGAAAGCCTACTGACAGAGTAGGCAACGTGTTACCCATCTCACTCACGTCTACTCCGCGCTAACTGCTGGAAAGAATGGTGCTTAGTAGACTTAACCCCCCTTTGGAATACGTGAAACCAGACTTCTTCGACCACGGCCAGATTGGGTTTCGCAAGGGGCTCTGCACCTATGAGAGCATACACCTGATAAAGGTAGCTTTTAAGCGGAGACACGGGTAGCTCCGGGAGGTTCCCGGGTTCTTGGTGGCTGTCGATATTCCGAAAACATTCGAAGCGGTCAGACACGAATACCTGCTTGAGGCTTTGACTGAGACAGGTGTGAGCCCCCGTATTCAGAACGTTGTACGAGCTTTCTTGCAATGTCGAACCAAAAAAAATTGTGAAAATCACCCGCAAGAAGCCAGAAACACTACAATTCCGCCAAGATTCATGGACGCCATGAAGAATGGAAACTACGAAGACCAACTCCAGGCTGTCCAGCTGGCAATGGCTGGCCTCGAACGCCAACGGCCTGCAAGCGCCGCCTCCATGGAGGTTGTGTGAGCAGGCCTGGCAGGGGCTCAGCTATTGCGACGTACTAGCCGCGTCTTCACAGCAGGCTCTAATAAAGGTTGTTTCTCTCTCTCTCTCTTGCAATGTCGAACTTTCGAGTTTGCTGATCCAACTACAGGCGTCACCACGCAAAAGGTACTTCACGCTGCCGCAGTTGGAGTACCTCAAGGAGCCATCGCATCACCTACCTTTTTAAAAATTGCGACCTGTAAGACAGCCCGCGCTCTCAGGAAGATACTGGGTATTAGCTAGATTGCCTGCGTGGAGGATATCACCATCTGGGCCATTCCACAGCTGTGTACCACCGCCGAAGCCATTGTGACTGCAGTTAAACAGGCATTGACACGCTCTCATAATACCTCAGACCAATGGGCATGCAATTGTCCCGAACCAAGACATAGTGTCTGGGCATTCGGGGCTTTGAAGGTGAGCGTGACCAGGTCAATCTTACCCTGAGTGGAAATGCCATATCGCTACCAACAGATGGCTGGACTCAAATCCTGGGCGTTCTGTTTTGCGAAAATGACACTCCCAATGAATGGCTATCGCTGCTCCGAATGTCGTGAAAGTCGATACCACACGTAGTACAGAGGATTGGCAGCCCCTTCGGCGGTGCTTGCACCGAAGCACTGCGAACGCTTGCTACCATGGTTCTCACAGCTGAGGTGTGCTACGGAGTCATGGCCATTGACCTAACCAAGGCACAAGTGCTCAAGGCAGAAGTCTTGCACCGAGACTCTATTCGGGTGGTCACCGGCCTCCCATACTATGCAGAAGTTGGGGACCTACAAAGGTACGCCCGCCGTGCCTCCTTTGCGGCCACGCTCGCTGCCAGTAGAGACAGCAGTGCCTCGAGGGGAACTCTAACCAATGCTGGAGGTGCATGATATGCCTTGCTGATGAATGGGTCAGTACCGAGCTACCCACGCTACCGATTATGACGCCACCGTGGGAGGACACGTTTGTTACTCGACCAAAAACACTACCACCGAGACGCAACAAGGATCGTGACCCGAAGGAACGGCAGGCCACCCATGCAGTGGTAACATACTTTCGGTCACACAGAGGGTCACAGGCCGACAAATACAAGCAGCCTACGAGCAAACAACCAGAGCTCCATGACTTGTGGATGGCAACACTCGTGGTACCCACCGAGGCGTCAAGCATACTGTGACCGGCACGGCAAAAATCACCTCATATGCGACAACACAGAAGCTATCAAACGACTTCAATGGTTCAGTATGCCACCTCATTAAGAAGTGGAGAGCATAAGAAACAAGTACAACGTCGAGATATGCATCGAGTGGGTGCCGGGACACGCGGGAAGCCTCGGAAATGAGGTTGCTGCGATGGCTAGCACGCACAATTCTGCGGTCCACTCGCTTCCCGAACACCCCGTGCCACCACTGATCGACACCGACCCGGCCAGCCTCTTTGAACAAAAGCAAAAAAAAACGAAGAGAAACCTGAGAGACATGACTCCCCAAAATTAGCACCTTCTTGCAAAGGGCTTACCCAGTGGTGCTGAAGTTCTTACCTACAAGGCCCGAACAGGGGCCGCCCGTACCGAGGATGTGCTGTACAAGTGGCGCTCCTACTTTGAATTGGCGCAACGTAGTAACCCAGAGAAACATGACGGCTCCACTGCTCTCATCGACCCATGGTACCCCTCCGTGTACTGAAAGGACTCTACAGTAAAGCAGGACATTTGACACCTCCTGTGGGACTGTTGGGGTCTCCGTGAACTCCGAGACCAACACGGCCAATAGGTGGCATCATACGAAGAGTGGACGAAGCTCATGAATTCTAATCATGCCAAGGAGATATGGCTGTCCCTGTTGATGTTCGTCACAGTCAGGCGTAGCCAGAAGGAATTAGGACCTAGAAGAGCTCTTAACCCCTCTCAAAAAACCCTCTCCTTTCTTACGCCACTAACCACCCCTTTTCTTAATAAAGATCTATACATACATACATATACGCCGGACAGGCACTACGCACGTGTGGGGACCTTAACTTTCGTAGAATGGTCACCGGGGAGTCCTTTTGGTCAATTTCGTAAATGACGCAGGGCTGTAGGTTAGGCCCACAGGTGGAATAAGAGTGCACGGTCACGTTATTATCGGTAGAAATTGGGGTGCTTGTGATGCCGCAAATATTGTTAGAGTCATTCATGGTGGCGAGGAGAATGGTTACTGCTTTGAAATTTTCATTAATCATGAACTCCAGATAACCCTGGGTGCCTAGGCACTGGTCTATCACTCGTTGCACTGATTTCAGGAGGATAGTGCTGACATAAACCTGGTAGATGTCTTAATGTGAACCCGGAGTGATTGCTCGGGAGGAGCGTCGGGTAAGCGGAAATAGGAGAACTGCTTAAAGGAGGAGCGAGTGCGGTCGAAGCGTCTGGGGTGGCCGTCACCATCTTATGCGATGACGCATCCGGTGCTCTGCTCATTGTGTGCGTTGCACAAGGCGCTGGCACATCATCACTTACAGGCACAGAAGAATCACAGTCCATTTTCTGGGCCTGTTCTGGTGATATGTTGCGCTGTTAAACTACGGGGTCTACGACTGGTGGTTGCTGTTACTGTGTCAACTGGGTGCCAGCACAGCTTGGCTGGTTCAGCAACGCTGAAGCTTGCTAGCTCTCAGGCCGGCAGATGCAGGCACTTGTTGAGCGTCTATTGTCGCCGTTAAACGTGTGCCATCAGGGATTAGGGCAGTCCGGGCAGCAGTAGGCCTAACGGTCAGACAAGGTTTCTTCCACTGACGCTGAATTAGAGTGTGGGAATTTTTTGCGTCCTCAGTCGGTGCCCATTACGAAAGTGTTCGCCTGCTCATGCGATAGCTCCTGTATAGACGAAAATGTCTGTGGAGGCCGAAGTACCACGCCTGCGGAGGTGGAGCTTATTCCTCCTACTTGGGATTCACTTGACACCATTTTGAAACCATTTATGATGCTTATATAGATCATACGTGTTTGGTTCAATCTTGTTCTGGTCTTCTGTGTTTGCCGAATAAACGAGTTTTCAGTTTGCCTAATGAACGACTTCGGTTATCTCCTATTTTTTTCATCGTACATTTTACAATGGTCAATGCGCTTCCCCGGTTCAACTGTCAAACTGGTCAAGAGCCTGTAAAAAGGCCCAAATTGTGCAAGTGGCTTTTTTTGAGGGCAAAGGTCTTGAAGATGGTTATTGATGCTTGTCCTTGCAGTTACCCTGGCTGTGCTATGTGCAGGCATAAGCTCATTGTAAGTTGAGCCCCGGAGCAGCTACTTCAATCTAAGGTCAGAGAAAGGTTGCTCGCGCACCGGTTGGTCTGTAATTAGGCCTCTTCTCAGAGTGTTTCTTACGAGTAGAATCAGGGTTCGCTGTTTTGAAATGGTGTGGTGAGGCTTCTCGAAGAATTGCCTTTTGGGGGTCGATGATTCAAAAAAGCGTCAGAAAGAAATGATATAGACATACATTATCTATCAGTTTCTTCGTTCACTTGTTTGCGATTGAAGAGTCAGTGATGCTGGATAATACGTCAGGAGTAACCTTACGTACTGTTTAGATTTCCTATTTTACAGCGCATCGTATTCAAGTTCTGGTGTCCATACTAGTGGAATCGTATTCAAAACGTGTCGGAACGTCTTGGAGACAATCTGGGACCACGTATGGCTTAAGCTCGTTGTCGAACTGTTTAAGCCTTGCTTCGTGTTTTGGGAGTCGGTGTAGAAGGCTTTCTATTCCTAGGTCACTATGTCGTGGGCAGTTCATGGTGGCAAAATCTTCGTCTCGGATTGTCTGTATTAATTCACGGAGTGCCTGTCGTTTTATGGTTGGTGACATGTCGCCAGAAGACGGCGAACGGTGATCAGCAGGTGAGAAAGGCACCGGGTGCGTGGAACAAGCGCGCCTCACACGTCGAACGCTGGCCACTGCTATCTCCGACGCCCGACCTACTGCCGATGTTCCTATATCCTGTATTTTGATGAATCGTCGGTGGCCATCCATGGCTGTGGTAACAGTAAAGACTCTGATAGCATGAAGCTGTTCTCTTTTTACGCTTCAGCCATCACATTTTTCCAAAATGGAGATGCGGCAGTCGAATTATTCACCGCGATTCCGCAGCACGCGCTGAGTTTCCACTGTGGTCAACATTTTCACGGTATCTTCCCTATGCAGGCACGTCCGCCACTACAGGTGGGGTCTCTGGCCTCCATCGTGCTTTAACCCCAGGTGGGACACTTCCGAGTCGTCGAACCGGTTTTGTTCCCCGGTTTCTTGTACCAGTGTGGTCGAAAACCCAAAGACAAAGGGCCGTGACGTACGGACGGAACCATGCAGTATATTAAACTAATGATGATGCTGTTTGAATGTTAATGGCGCAAGGCCAACTAGGGCAAAGAGAGCAAATATTCAAATGATGATGGTGATAATATTAGCATGCGCGGCAGTCGGGGAACTTCTTTCAGAACAGGCGAGAAATATATTTAAAAATAGTAGAAGTATGCACAGCGTCGAAACTGAATATCTTAGGACAACAAACATTAAAAGCCACAAAGCACAGAATAAAAAAACCCACTACCTATTGGAACCGAACAACCAACAAATAAAACACAAAAATTCTTATAAAAAATGTTCGCCAATGACAACATTCAGAGTCAACAAATTTCATTACCCTCTTTTCTGCGAAAGAAACTACACTTGCATAAATTACTTTTTGCAAAATTAGGGGTAAAGGTGTGTTCAGCCGTATGCCCTGTTTTTCGTTTTATGGCATGATAAACAAGATTTGACTCGTTTAAGCCATTTTTCACACAAAAAAAACGTGTGAAGTAAGCGCAGTCCGTCTATTTTTCTGCGCGTTTACAGTGTAGTAATATTCGTTTACTTCTTAATAATCGATAATTGCACATATGCCCTTTTGCCTTTACGGGAAATAAACTGTACGGCCTTTATCAGTATGCGTGCAAGTGTTAATTTATTTCGTTAACAAGTGGGTTGCTAAGTGCCGCCGCGTATTCCAACTAGACCTCACACAGGAATTGTCAGCTAAAAGCCGTACAATGAAACTGGATTTTTTTCCTTCTTCTAAAACACAATTTTTGAAAAGCTGAAAGGTTCATATCTAATTTTGCACCCCGGTGAGATATTACTGTAAGTGCTTTAGCCGTTTATATTTGTTTACTTGAGATAGTGATGCTGTTAAAATGGTAAGTGAAAACACTCTGACATGTCATCACTTGTGACACGCAGGACAGCTTTTTCCCTATTTAGTGCCATGCCCCAGTTTTCACAACACTCATGAATTGCCACAACAGTTGCCTATAAACAAGCATTGTTGTTGCAGCTGATGTTTTTGAAACAGCGAAATCACCAGCACTAATCCTAACAAAACATAACCTGGTATTACATATGCGAAATCATTATATAAATTAAAAATAAAGTGTCCATACTGAACGTCCCGTGGGTTCCCGGGGGTTACAAAGAGCGTACTAGAAGGAATATTTTGCACTTGTAGAAAGAGCTTTGTTTTAGAGGTATGCAGAAATTCATATAATTATACATCGCTTTGCGCCAATTTCGTAACATTCAACTAATTGCATTGGTCATTGAACCTTAACAAAAATAAACAATAAACAAATTTACATTTTCTGCTCAACATTTACATTATACGAAGTCTAACATTAATGACTGGTGCATTGTTTTCCCTTTTTTAGTCTTATTCTGCGTACCTATGGCTGAGACTTGTGGAAAGGCTCTGTTAGTACCTCCAACGGTGAGTACAATCTGAGCGAAATTTAATGCAGCAAATTCAGATATCAGAAAAGATATGTTCATGTCAGTTTTGGTGCCTCCCTTTAAAAATCATATTAAAAAGATGTTCAATTTTAGGACTGAAGAGGTCCTTTATGGCAGGTGACGAGCATAAGCGCGGTGTACAGGACCCATTTTTGTGAGGGCACAGGGCAAAGCATTCGATGGTCATAAAAGACCACGGACAGTCAGAAGTGTGTTCCCCACTGTTGAAAGAAAACCAATGTTAAAAAGTACCATGGTACAGCATGTATTTATTGTGAATCTGTAAAGAGGTTCATATCAGAAAAAAATGATCACGTGTATGCTTGTTTGGTGTAAATGCCTTCCAAACAGGTTGCTGCTCTGCCGCACCTTCTGCAAAAATGCTCCCTTCCCGTTCCCGAACACGTCTCACGCTCTTCCTCTCCCGTATCACCACTCCCACGATAAATAAAGGGTGAGGTTCGTTTAAGTGAAGTCAATTTTTTAGCGTTTCACTTCCCTCGTGCCATCCACAGAAAATGTTTGTTACTGTAGGAATCTTGGAATACCACCTTGCGGTCTATGCTCGCGCGCGAGTGCTTTCTGTGCGTTTGAGTAAAACGCGTTCAAAGACTATATTTTGAACGCGTATTTTTCGCGTTGGCCAAAAACTACTACAGATGTTTTTTTAATAAAATAGCATTAGAAATATGAGTTTTGCATTGATCTTCGTCTCCAATGTGGTTAATGTGTGGTTAATGTTTTCTGTTTCTATACAATGTTAGCAAGTCAGCAATGAGTTTCCAAATTCGTCGGTTTGGAAACGTGTGGCCTCAAAGAAACATTTCTTTTCAAATTCTTGTATTTTTCGCCGTGTGGCTTAAATCAGGGACAGGAAGAGGGACACCCATAAAGAGAGACCGATATTTTTTATGTATGAGGACGAAAAAATGACCGTCTTCAATCATTCGTAGTATAATATTGTTGAAAGGTAATTCTGCGTTGTAGCTTTGACACTTGACGACGATGTACAAGAACGGCTCGTCCCGTCGTGATAGAGCAATGGGAGACCGGTTTGCAAAAGAGCTTGCTCCCTTTCAATGACGAAGATCCGAAGGGAAAATGTAACATTTGAACAAATTGATCGTTGAGAAAAGTGGCGGTACAGTACGACAATGGCATGTCAGAACGAGAACGACACCATCACACAGAGCGGCACTCTCTACGTCTACTACAAATGAACAGGCCAGGCTCACCGAGAAAAACCTTTTTATATTCGTCCCTCCAACAGGCTCATATGCATCGAAGGGTCTCAACATGAAGAACTGAGAAGCACGAACAAGGGAAAACATTCTTCAAAAGTGAATGAGTCAATGCTTCAAGCACGCAGAACGGCACCAGCATCGATCTTGCGTGTGCGCAAGCGGGTTGTCGGTGCCACACCGACAAAGATTTGATTTCAGTGGAACGCGACGAGCTCGTGGCCGTTTTACACCGGTTGGGCGATTCTTTCGGCTTTCTCAAGACCACCATGTGAAGTACGTCAGCTGTTTCCCACGAGATCTGTACTAGTCCCATGCTCCACTGAGGCAAAATCCTTACCGCTTTCAATCAAGGAGCGCTGCGTGATTGAAAAACGTATCGCCTAGATGCTGCCACGCAGCGTCAATCGACTCTATACAATCCCCTGTGCCATGCCAATTGTGCTTATCATTGAGGAGGACGGGTCCATCCGCTGCTGCGTTGATTATAGACGCCTCAACATGACATCATGTAAAAACGGCTACACGCTCTTTCGCATTGATGATGCTCTGGACTGCTTCCAGAAGGCAGAGTTCCTTTCTTCACTACATGTACGTTCTGGATATTTTCAAACGCCCATGGTGGAATCCGAGCAATCCAAAATGGCTTTCCTAAGACGTTATGGGCCCCGATTGCTTTTCAAAATAAACACGTTTGCCGTCTTTTTGCCGGCTCCAGGAGTCCTACATCCATGTTGTATATCGTAGCGTACGCGAACATACTTACGCTGACGCCCTTCACGGTGCCCCGTGGTATTTGAAAATTACTGCCTTGACACAAGAAACTGCGTCTCGGCGTCACTAGAGTTCGTAACATGGGCACAAAATAGGGGAGAAATCTCTCGTTTTCCATCATTCTGCAATACCAGGTGAGTCTCAAACTAGTTATTCTCAAGCACAGCGCTGCCAGACTTCTCATTGCACGGTTCGGGATGGCCCACTGTACTTCCGAACTATTTCGCCGACGCTGACAAGTGGTGTAATCACGCCTCCCCACCTGGGTTCTGAAATCTGCTTGTGCTACCACAGTGACGCACAGTGAATGCACGTTGAAGTTCGCAAAACCTACCAGCGCTGCGCTTGCGGTACTGGTGGCGTGGGATGAGCACGTATGTAACAAGGTCCACACGGTCCTACCTTGACAGTCAGCGTCGCGTTTCCGCCGAACCATTTCAGCGGCGCCCTGCATCCTCTTCCATGCCCTGCACGCCCATTCGACCGCGAAGGCATCAATATCTACAGGACACTCCCCAACACAGCAGAAGGTAACCATAGAGTTATCATTGCAGTGTATCACGTTACGAGGTGTGCGGAAACAGCTGTAAGGCCTACCGTCAGAGCGTGTGACATCACCTCGATCACACTGGAAAGGTTTATCCTGTGCCGCGCTGCGCCGAAGGAGCTGCTCAGCGACCAGAGATCATACCTCGGCAAAATTGGCGCGGCTCACTCAATTTCACTCACAAATTTTTTTTTTTGGAATCACCACTAACTCAAACTCAGACTCAATGCTGAGCAGCACATCTGCGCTCACTCAGACTCAAACTCACAGTGAGCGCAAAACTCAGAACTCACTCGGACTAAAAACTCAAAATGTACTCAAACTCAAAATGTACTCAAACTAAAAATGTACTCAGTACTCAAAATGTACTCAAAAATGAAATTGTACTCAAACTCAAATTGTACTCAGTATTCAAAATGTACTCCAAAATCAAAATGTACTCTAACTGAAAATCTACTCAAAACTCAGAATGTACTCAAACTCAAAATGTACTCAGAACTCAAAATGCACCCAAACTCAAAATGTACTCAAACTCAACAATGCACTTTGTACTCAAAATGTACTTAAACTAAAAATGTACTCAAAACTAAGAATGTACTCAAACTCAAAATGTACTCACTACTCAAAATCTACTCAAACTCAAAATGCACTCAAACTCAAATGTAATCAAAGTCAAAATGTACTCAGACTCAAAATGGACTGAAAACTCGAAATGAATTTTGAACTCAAATGGACTCACAACTCCCTCGTGCTAGGAATTTACTCGGGCTAAGTTGGTCTCTGATTCCATTAGTTCAGAGTTTTAAAATTCACGCATGGTAAAAATATTACAGGTTCAAATTCGTGAGCTCAAACTCTTGCATTCGGTACGACATGACACCGTAACTCCTGTGAGGTCGGAAACTATTTTCGTAGAAGATTTCATACAGCCATACCTTATGGCCATGATGATTAGCGCTGGTTGCAAGCAATTGTACGTATATATTGGATACCGAATTCTTGATGTAGGCGCCGTGTTCGTGTTAGTGACAGAGGCGGTCCGGACTCTATGGTATGCTGGGGCTATAGAGTCCGGACTCTATGGTATTCAAAGTAATGTGCTCTAGGGCGTGTGGGGTGTCTTCTGAACGAGGGAAATCACGTGAGACAAATAAAAATTTCTCCTTGACATAATCCTAACACAGTCATGGTGAGTCATCGATTGGGTTAAAAATTGGTCATACCTCCGCTAGGTGTGGGGTATACAAGAGATGCTTGCTCGTTATCCTCATGCGATAGTCATGGTAAGTAATAAATTACGTTAAAATTAAAAAAAATTCCGGCAGATTGTGTGAGGTATCAAAATAAAGGTTTCGATGAATAAAATCATGTGGTGCAGATAAAAAGGCCATACCGCTGATTAGTACTAGTTGGGAGAAACTGCGCATATTCATCGCAGTTGCTAGAACGGTAGAACAAAAGGAATTGTGGTGTCAAAGGGTAGGGTTTGAGGAAGAAAATTTAAACCGGGCAATGACCGCATCGTAAGATAATTATGTGTACTGACTTCATAAGAAAAAGTTTGGATTTGTGTTGTAAGCTCATCGGGGCTGTACAGTTATTGGTTTCAGTGTCGGAATTCGCGTGTAGCTAAAGCGAAGACATGTTACTTAGTAATGGCAAGTTCAGTTTTGAAGGACAGCAATATTGTAAGGGCCAAGCTCCGAGGCGTGAAAATTCATTTATTTCACTTCAACATTATCCCCATCATAAAAACCTTCGAGGAATATTTTGTCTTCTAGACTGACCATCATCATCCTTTGTTCATGAACCGGTGCGCGGAGACGGCTGTGTCTTAGCATAAACGTCCTACTTCACGAAGTACCCAAGGCCCTTACAATTCAAAAACCCTCGTCTGGTGCTTCAGAGGGATCAATCGTGCTTGCGGGATTTGACCAGGCCATCTTTAAAACGTGGCTTGGTCGATACCCTGCGGCTCGCAACATCTGCTAAAAAGCCCGCGTAGCCACCAAAACAACGCTGGTGAACAGCCACAGGGGCAAGATCGAAATGAAAATCGGGGAAACATTTTTTATTGTCGGGATGGGTCAACATCGATCCGCAGCCACCCACTGCTTACTGTGCCGGGTTTCTATATCTTGTATAGGCCAGAATTTTCCGGGTGGGTCATTTTCTAACGATCGAGGCACCACCTGGCGGGTATTTCTCGGGGACTGCGGGGCGAGCAGACAACGTCGCCGTCCCACGCTGTTGCTCCGTGCCGCGCTTGGATATCAGACGTGCAGGCGGCATCGAAAATGTGTGTCATTTAATGGGTTCGTCAGCAGCGACAAGTTCAACAGGGCTTCAAAGAGAACGTTCAAGCCATCAGAGAGCTGTCAGATTCGCCCAGAAATTCTGTACCCAACCCGCTAAGGCGGTGGGCAACCCCACACGCCCTTTGTCCTGACGGGGGTTGCCTGTGAGGCTACGTTCAACCGTGCAAGCAGGACGCCCAACTTTTCATCTCCAATTGATGTTTATTTTCTTAATTGGGGGCAGGTTGCTGTCATTGCCTTTACTTGGCAATGTGCAGGAGCTACTCGTCCGAGCGTGATTACGCCATTGTTGGATGCAACCACAATTAGCGTTAGGGCAAAGGGCTCGTGCAACAAACGTGTGAAATGCACCACGACCAAAGAAATGTCTGCCTGTGCGGAATCTATTGGCTCCACAAATTTCCTGCGCCCCTTGAGTGCCGCCACGATTTGGTCGCCGTGCTGAACCGGAAAGACCTCGAACCAAGCAAATTTGCCAGAATACGCGCGGTCGTACGCTGCTTCCGGAAGCACTGGTTATTCACTCTCATGTTCAATCCCTACCGCATGTTTTTGTTCAGTGGAGGTATGTTCTGTCATATCACCGACGGGAAGCAGACAAAAATCGTCCGAACACCTATGCTGTAGCTCGGGTATGCGAAAAAGTTGACCCGAAAGCGAAATAAACGCGTCGCCGTGGCGGAGAACGCCCGGTCGTGTCAGAAAATAGCTTTTCGCGGTTCCCACCAGCCGCTGAAACGCTAAGGTTCTAAGCCAGCAAACGGCCGGGAAATCGTGTTTTATAAAATACGTTGCCCCTGTTTGGCAGCGGGAAATAGTGTTATGATGCGGCAAATATTTTACGTTTTGAGCATGTGCGTCTACGACATGCGCAGTTAAAGGATTATTTCATGGCCATGTTTAACAACCAACTAAGTATGAGTTATGGGATCGCGTATTAAATGCCAAGACGTTCCAAACCGACAGGGGCAAGCCATGCTTGGAAATTTGTACTATCGCATGTTCGATCGAAGGCATTCGCTGATGGCGCCAACTCACTTACTTCTTAGCAGATACGTTGGAGGCATATCAGCCCTAGATATCCTGAGCTGTTTCATTGGAACGCAGGCTTGTTGAGTGCTGCAATGTGTCGAACCAACCCCGTGTTTAAGATGGCGTGCCAACAAATAAATAGTACAATTATATCAATCGGGTACTGAAGAAGACTTTTTTACTTAACTGGTCATTATTCCGTGCCATGACTTCCGATGTTTGCATCCGATGCACCATCCTTCACCGAGACAATATGTTGATACCCTACACGCCCTATCGGCATCACCTTGAATTTTAACCCAATCATTGACTAGGCACTACTATACCACGATAATAAGGAGAACGCATTTTTTGTTTTTTTCCACGCGATTCCCCTCATCGAGAAATTTAACTTGATACCCAACAAGCCCCATTGGCATCACTGTAAATTTTCAATCTACGACTCACCACGACTACCTGATAACTATAACCAGAAATCATTTTTATATTTGTCCCACGTGATTCCCCTTAACGAGGCATTTAATTTGATACCCCCCATACCTTAGCAGGATCATTTGGAATTTTAGTCATATCTGGCTGCCCATGAGCCTAATGACTGTAAGCAGAACGCATTATTTATGTTCCCCACGTGATTCGCCTAATAGAAAACCTGAAATTGACACCCATTTGCTTTAGCGGCCCCACCTTGAATTTTAACCCAATCTATGGCTCACCATGACTATCTCATTATTAGAACCACGAGGCCTTTTTTATTTGTCCCACGTAATTCCCCTCATTAAGATCGCAAATTTGATACCCTACACGACGGAACGGGGTGTAAGGTATCAAATGTTTGATGTTTAACCCAATATAAGACTCGCCATGACTATGTCATGACTATAACCAGGAAGCATTTTTGTAATTGCCCTACGTGATTCCCCTTATTGAGACCATTATTTAAATACCAGCACATCCTAGGGGCATCAATTTGAATGTTAACCCAAACAGTGACTAACCATGACTATCTCATATTATAGCCATACCGCATTTTTGTCCCATGTCATTTCCGTCATTGCAACCTTCAATTTGATGCCCCGCACACCATGGTGGCATCATTTCGAATTTCAACCCACTTTATGACCTATTATGACTATGTAATATAATTCTGACCAGGAAGCATCTCTGCATTTGTCCGATGTGATTCCTCTCATCGAGACGTTTATCTTCATACGCCACACGCCTTATTGCTATGAATTTGAATTTTAACCCTATATATGAGTAGCCATGACTGGGTCGTAATATAACTACAACGCATTTGTGTCCCACGTGATTTCCCTGATCTAGACCTTGAATATGATTCCCCACACGTCCTTGTGGAATTATATTGAATTTTAACCCAATGTATGACTTATTATGACTGCCTGATGGTTATACACAGGAAGCATATGTTTAATTTACCTCGTGTGATTCCGGTAATCGGGACCTTTACCTTGCGACATGTTCAAATTTTTACACAATCTATATCATATCGCGGTCATTATTCTATGTAAACGGACGTCGCCCAGTTCATCTTGACAACTCATTTGAAACATCGGAGGGGAGAGCCGCCACCCCTTCCGCCTGGTGCTCACCTCGTCCTTTTTGGCCCTAGCAAATCAAACCTTTAACAGAAGCAGGCGAACAACCAGCGAAAAAGCGCCGCCGTGTGCTTTCCCACCACCCGCTGCCACCTTCTTAGAGGATCCATCAAGAGGAAAAGGTGCGATAACACTTTTTTATGACCTCACCAGTCGATTGTTATTCACACGCCAAGCCGCTAAATAAGACAGCCCCCAGCTCCCGAACAACCGATTATGCGCATCGCGAATGCTGCCGTACCCGCAGCTAACCTTAATTGCGAGCCCAAAGCGGCACATGAAACTTTACCTCCACGCATATCTGCCTCCTAGGCTACTAGCATGTATTCAGAACTCAAAATGCACTCAGAACTCAAAATGTACTCAAACTCAAAGTGTACTCAGTACTAAAGAAGTATTCAAACTCAAAATGTACTCAGAACTCAACATGTACTCAAACCCAAAATGTGCTCAGTACTCAAAATGTACTCAAACTCAAAATGTACTCAAAATTCAAAATATACTCAAAGTCAAAATGTACTCAAAAATTAAAATGTACTCAAGCTCAAAATTTACTCAAACTCAAAATATACTCAGTACTCAAAATGTACTCAAACTCAAAATGTACTCAAAACTCACACTGTACTCAAACTCAAAATGCACTCAGTGCTCAAAATGAACTCAAACTCAAAATGTTCTCACAACTCAAAATGTACTCAAACTGAAAATGTACTCAAACTCAAAATAGACTCAGAACTCACTCGGTCTTAGGCGCATTCAAGCTCAGTCGGGCCCAAACTCACTCAAGCTCAAATTCACCGTGTTACGCTAGCCTCGCGCTCACTCAAACTTAAACTCACGTGTGAGTTTGAGTGCAAATGAGTCTCAGTGAGTGTACTCATGAGTGAGTCCACCGACCTCTGCCAGAGATGCGTTCTCTTCGTCAGACGTCGTGCAACCATACTTACCCAGTGCCGAATCGTTCATTTAATTACTGTGTATCACTCCCACACAAACGTGCTGGCAGAGCAATTTAATCATGTGCTAGGCAGTATGGTTTCTATGTAAATGTTCTGGAATATTTAAATTGCGATTCAATTTTGCCCTTTGCCACGAATGCCTAAATTACTCCAACACAGACTAGGACGCGATTCTCACCATACGTCTTGCTTTACGTCCTTTTGCCTTCTGACACACGGTGCAGCATCCCTCCATATAGACCTGACGTCTTTGAGAGCGGGCCAAATTCGAAAACATTTCTAAATGCTGAAGAGTGCCGCCAACTCACTCGAGCCTTTACTGCTGCAGATAAACAACAAAATCTCACTATGAGGCCTTGGCCTCAATACCGACCTACACCTACTGGAACTGCAGGATGAATACCACGGCCCCCACACAGTCGTCCAGAGGACATCTCCCGTTAATTTTTCTGTCGAACTGATCGCTGCCACGACCGATCTTCGTCGCAGTTGTCGCGAAACAGTTCACGTAGGGGGTATGTAGCCATACCATGACCCCGTCGTTGTCACATATTCTTGACTCGCTGGTGGGCTCGTCTTTTCTCTTGCGGTTATTGCACCTAATATGAAGCGTCAGCGAAGCAATCACTTAAATGGTGATCTACACGTGGTTATCTTACATGGTTATCTACACGAAAAAACTAGTCTACCCCCAGTGGGGGTTATTTCGTAATGGGTGCAGGTCTCCGCTAGGCCTTAAATTCTTCGGGCTACGCCTGGCTCTTTGGCGTACTCCCACAGGGAGAACAATCTTTCCTTGGCATGGTTAGGATTCGTAGCATCGTCGACTCTTTGTATGGTGGCACCTTTTGGGCGTGTCGGCCTCGAAGTTCACGGAGGCCCAGAGCTCACAGGAGGTGTCGAATGTCCTGCTTAACTGTGGAGTACTTTAAGTACGTGGAGGTGTTCGGCGGGTCGATGACAGTGGCGTAGCCGTTGCGTCTTTCCGGGTTACTACGTGCCGCCACTCTAACATAGGAGCGCCACTTTCGCAGCATATCTTTGGTAAGGGCGCCCCATTTCGAGTCAGAATTTGAGCCCCTCTGCGTAATCCCATTGGAAGAGGCTGCTCATTTTGGGGAGTCATGTTTCTGAGGTTTGTCTTCCTTCGTTTTTGTAGCGTGAGGTACACTGGCCGAGGTTGAGTAGTTTCGCGTGGCTCCTGCAGAACCGTGCTGCGCATGCCCAAGGAACAGTGAAGTCACATGGCGCACAGAACGTTGCTCCCTGCGTGGCGTCTCTCACACACCCCACACCACCAGCGTATTCCCCGACCTCCGGTCCGCACGTGCCGGTGCGGTCCACTTGATGATCGTGCGAGGGGTGGCCGGGTGTTGAACCGATGGCTTGTGCATCGCAGTAGCACCGGCGTGTGCCTGTGGAACCAGCTTAGCTCTGGGGCGATTGGTGATGCTGCGCTAAAGCTGCTTCATAAATCTGCACGTGTCACATAATGCGTAAACCATGAGTGTGTCATTGAAGCAGCAGTAAGGGTGATAATCAAGTTAATCTTAGAGAACCACGAAAGCTAAGAATAACCAGCTGAACTTTAGCTCACACTACGTATATGCTGGCATAGCCGAGCTAAGCCACTGCTTATTTTTTCTTTTGTTCGACGAGGCTGGCCAGGTGGACGTCAATCAGTGGTGGCACCGGGTGTATGGAAAGCTAGTGGAGCGTAGAACTTTGCGTGCTCCCCATCACGTTAGCAACCTCGTTTCCGAGACTACCCGCGTGTCCCGGCGCATATTCGATGCGTACCTGGACGTTGGGATTCTTTCTTAGTGCTCTACACTACTTCTTAATATGGTCGCACACCGAACCATCGAAGCTTGGCTCTGGAAGACGTTTGATAGCTTCTGTGTTCTCGCAAAGAATGGTGATTTTTTTGTAGTGCCGTCTAGTGCCGTCTACGTGTGTACCACGAGTATCCCCATGCCTAATGCATGGAGCTGTAGTGGTGTGCTCGCAGGCTCATAATATTCATAGGCCTTTTCCCCTCTGTATGATCCAAAGGGTGTTAGCACTGCAAGGTTGGCTTCCCGTGTCTTCTCCTTCCTAGCGGAATTTGTAAAAAAGTACTTGCCTGAAGCTCGGGGTCATTGGCGGTGGGTGCGCGATCCTCCCGTTCCTTCGAGTGACTGAAGTATTGAATGAAGTATTTCATCTAATCCGGGGTGCAATGTTGACTGGGAAACCTAATAATTGTGATATAGAGGCAAGAGACTGACCATGCTCTGGGTCGCATGATGAGACATAGCATGGTGCAACCCATGAATAAGACATTAGACAAAATGTAAGTCTCGCAAAAACCCACAAACCGAAAAGAAACTATGGTCCTCTCAACGTTGTACAGGTTACTAACGAGATTCAACCCGGACTACGCTGCCCACTCGGCCCTAGTATTCTTTATTTGTGAAATTATCCAACATACCCTGTCCATCAAAAAAATGAGAACAGCTTGTTTTCTGGAACATAGTTTTTTACAGATGCGCCTTGAGATAAATATCACCATTTTTCATCTATTAGCTGAACGTGAACACAAGAGGAGCGTTTCAGTGAACACCCTTTTGAGGTTCTTGCAACCCCAAGGGCTGTAGTCATAGTTTGTTTATATGGCTGTAAATCTAAATATACTTTCACTACAAGATAAACATTTGAATACAAGGTGAACGCTTTCAAAAACTTAGGGATACGAACAAAACGCTTTCTGCTGGAAATTATAATGGTGGTTACCTGACGTGTAATTGAAATATCAAGCTTGTAAACCGCTAAATACCTAAACCCCATGACCAAATTTTCATTTGTTAGTCCATGAGTTAGAAAACTGAAGAAAAACTCACACAAAAAGCTTGCTTTTTGTTCCAAACAAAGTCAAAAGATGAAAGCGCTAAAAAGCGACATTACTCACTGATTTCACTGACGAAGAGCTTAAAACGAAGTTGAATGGAACGACTACAACGGGCGAGCTTTTTGAAGTGTGAAGCGAACCATAGTCCCCCGTTTTGGTTGTGACAGAAAATGAGATGGGAGAGAAGTTTCTGGTGAGTGGTCCGCAGAGATTCTGCATGTACCAGACGCATCCAAACACTTCGTTCGTTCGACATACGCCTGAGACATAAGGTCCTTGAAGCAGCATTACTGCCCAGAATATAAGGACGAAATGCACCCAGTAGCGTCCGCCAGCCGATCGCTTTCTCCCCGGGAAAGTCATAAGTCAACGCTTGACCGCTAATCCTTAGCACTCGTGTGGA
This sequence comes from Haemaphysalis longicornis, assembly GCA_013339765.2. Classification (NCBI taxonomy): domain Eukaryota; kingdom Metazoa; phylum Arthropoda; class Arachnida; order Ixodida; family Ixodidae; genus Haemaphysalis; species Haemaphysalis longicornis. The sequence continues at coordinate 20,321 of JABSTR010001575.1, forward strand.
GCGTCTGAAAACCCAAGATTTACCATTATCGAAACGAATTCATCCTACAAACGGGCACCAGCACCTGAAGTCCCTACAGACTGCCAAGCACTTCAGAAACCGTGCCTTTGCCTTTGCATGCATTTTCAGGATTATTAATTCGCCGTTTACTACAAGAAGAGATGCGAGAACGTAAGGCCAGATTTTATGACCCGAGTTCGGGCTCTAGCAACTTTAGTCTACATTTGTTTGTATGTTTTGATATCCGTAGTAATTCTTTAGCGAGAAGTCGTGAAAGTCGCGTGTTTTCACCCGGTAGCTTCCTTATGTGGAGGGTGATGCCAAGAAGTGGCCTCGACCCCGGGACTCGAAACTATAAAACGCGGCAAAAGAGAAGGAGCAAATGTGCAATTAGCTAAGGGGGGAAGAAGAGGAAGAAGATTCGAACATCAGCAGGGGTCTCGAAACGAGGGAGGCGAAGAAAAGTAGCAAAGAGTCACTGAATTTCTCGAAAGATCGAGAAGCAGTTGAGTTACACCGGCAGATCATGTAGCACAGGTAGCCTGGCAGACAAGGGACAGTCGTCCAGACTGCGGGAGCCCTATCGCAAGCCAGGCTCGCGCCCCAATACTAACCGACTTCTTCGGATCTATCCACGGTAGCCTAAAAGCAGCACGGTGACTCTTTCCGGATGCCTGGGACTCGCCGCGTCAACGGAAGCAAGCGCCAGTGGTAATCGTCATCAACGCCGGTGGTGTCAATGACTGAACGGTAATCGTGAGTGTCACCGCCACCACAACCAACGCCAAAACGTTGAGCGTGCTTTACCAGGCAGACTCGCACACCAGGACATTTTGATGCACTAGAATTGTGTTCAACGACCGAATACAACTTAATCATTCGCTCGGTTTTTAGTTTTTACTTTTTGTTTGCGTACACTTCAGCTTTGTAATATGGTCTCTTGCCTCTTCACTTGTGAACCGCCTCCGCGACGGCCCTGAATCTCCGATAACATGACATCTTCTACAAAGACATAGCTAGACATAATGTACAGTTCAAAATACGCTTGAATTCAAGTAACCGTATTATGGAGCTTTTACTTTATGACCAAGCTTTTACTTTATGGCTACATATGAGCAGGGCCTAACCATAAGAACAGCCGATATTTTTAAGCTGCGTAAAACAGATTTTTGATATAGCAGTGCACCCAATGAAACAATATGTAAATTGTTTCGTTTTTTATAGTTGCGAACGATTACAAAATCACGAAGTGTAACTCATTTGAATAATTTGTTGCTAATATAACACTATATACAAATCCCGGTATTATGGAATACGTAAGAAGCGGAGGTTTTTGACAAGAACAATACGGTTCAGTGTTCGAAAGTAAAGTTTGTTACATGGTTCTTTTCATACCTCACAGGGCCTTGTTGAGGCGTGCATATATCACTATGGCTTTGGTTGTGACAAGTATTATCCAAACGGCACCCTCTGCGTGGTGAGCATTCATTGCATTTCCGTTAGTGGTATAAAATGGCCAATTACACACGGAGTAATAAACAATCAGAATCTGAGTTGTTGCTAGGTTTTTGGTAGGCTATTTTTGTTTAAATTGATAAGGTATAACAATTGTTTTTAAGAACTGCATCACGCAGTTTGATGCACAAATGGTAACCATAAACAACACTTTCTATGAGCTTCTTTCCCCTTTCTACGTATTTTCTGACAGCCTACGCTTTTGAAACACCTTGCATTGAAAACCACCGTGAGTGAGTTCAGTGCTGTTTCTGCTGCATTTGCTGTTCAGGTTCATTTCAAATCGAGAAACCTTTGGAGCGCAACACAAACATGTTGTCTCTTTGCAGTATACAAGCCCCAGCCACAGATCAAGCATAGAGGACCTTTACTTACAACGCATACGTCGCAGTATGTGTAATTTGAGTCACATAGATAGGTTTTGATTGAGAATGCAGGAAAAATATCAAAACACATTGGTCAGTTGTGTCCGTTTGGGTGCATGGAATAAACTAGCTGTACTACAGACCGTAACAATAAAGAAAATGTTTAAAGTTTGTTAAGAAGAATATGATGATGATTACTGGATTTTTCTGGCGGAAGGCCGTCTGAGGGGAAAGACTGCCAAGTGATGGTTAGTTCATTTGAGGGATAAGAGCCAGATAATCAAAATGAATGGTAAGAAGTCGGATGCAAAATTTCACGTCGGACATTGGACTCAAAAACACGTATTACAGAAAAAATTGGCTCGCCTCCTAAAAAAGACGACGGGTGTTGAGGAATATGTCGTGTGTATAGTAGAGGAAGTGGTTGCGTCGTGTTGTGTCAAGGACCTTTCATTGAATGAGTATGTGGATTAAGGATATGCCCTTTCAACACCCGCTGCACATAGGTCTTAGTGGTCCAGTGAGCATGTGGGAGTGTATTACATCTGTGTGGCCTATCCGATACTTTGCTAAGGCCACTTCGGTGTGTTTGTTGTGTGAATCCGTTATATATCGTCCCAAGTGCGTTTATTTAACGTGTAGTTTGTTGTTTGACTCTTCACTACAATAGTATTGCATTGTTTTACGCAGCTGCTATTTTATGTGTGGCTTGAGGTTGGTGTAGGGTGCTGCTGTTTTATGTGTGGCTTGAGGTCGGTGTAGGGTACTGCTGTTATGCGCACTGTGTTTGTGAGTGCACTATGAGCAACCATTTCATATGTCGTCTTGTTTCGCGGGATCCCTGAGTGGCCTGGCACCCAACAAACAGTCACCTCAACTTTTGAGCCATATGCTGACATATTCGTCCGACGAACAAGATTCAGGATGTCATTTTTGGACTCATTTCGAAATGATAATGCCCGCACAGCGCATAGTGAATTATTTTAAATGATATGTTTTGGAATACCACATGTGCAATGTGATTCACAGCCAAAAAAAAAGACGATATGCATCTGCAGGAAAAATGTTTCAGTTTAGACTCCTGGTCCCAAAAACATAAAATTGGGTCCGTCCATGGCACATGACACGGCCGAAGCAGTTTTGTTGGCGTTGCTGAAAAATTCTGCACCCTAGTACTTCTCCTGCAGTAACAGAAAGTGCTGAAGAATCGCATTTCTTGGTAATTTATTTGTGTCGAGTAGTATAAAAGACAAGTTACAGGACACCGTGCGAAGGTGCCACGGTGCTTTAAAATCAATGCAAGAATATTTGGAGATGTTTCGAAAGGAGAAAGTAAATAAAACCGCCTCCTGTCACATTATTTGTGAGAAGAGAATAGAAAGAGATGGGCGGTTTAAAAAGAGCTGTGATGTACATATATCTATAAAAACAGGTTTAAAGGATGGTATTCAATTGATGAGAATTAGGAAGCTTGTAACAGATTAACATGAGTTCGCTGGTGCTCTCGGTATCATTTGTCGCATTCCACGCACAGGCTTTACACAAGGCATGTACGGAAAGCACCACATAAAAGGCGAAACCCCAAGGGCAGAACTGAGTCGAGCATTTTTAGGGCTGTTTTCATCGCTGACCCATCGACAGCACTTGCGTAGTCCAAACATGGCCCTACGAAAGCGGTATGAAGGCGTAGCAGAAGTTATTTGCCTGAACCGTATAATTTGTAAGATAGGTCTTTAAGAGCATTTATTGTTTTTAGACAGTTTTGTTTGAGCTGTTTGGAAGACCTTGGAAGGTGCCCTGATAGCCATAATTGGTTGTACAGGTGTAGTGAGGTCTGAAAAGTGTCTGCGTGTAGGTGTTGTATCATAGTGTAGGTGATGTTGTCTGCACCTCGAGTTGAAGGCTTACAAGCGAAAGAGCAATCTTTAGCTCATAAAGTGCAAATTCGGGTTTGTATGCGGAGTTTGACTGGTTCTTGTCACGTAAGGGCTCCTTTTCTGCAGGTGTATTGTGTTGCATGACTGTATTTCTATAGTGCGCAGAACTAGACACGTGCTGGAAGTGTTGCGCGCCACTGTCAGCCTGTTCAAGTGTGTCCTTGGTTGTGCTGACTAGGGCCATACTGTTTGTGCTGTCCTTTGATTTTACGCATTCCTGTCGATACCTTGCGTGTGTATGTGCATGAGTTTATGGGTGTAAGGAAGGAACGCCAGCTCTCCCTTTTTTGCTTCGCGGCGTACGCGCCTATCTGATGCCTTTGCCCTTTTGAATGATATGAGGTTAATGGTAATGTGGTATCTACTAAGGATACCGCACGCCTTGTTGCGGGTCTCCTGCACACGCCTACAGTCGTCATTCCACCAGGGCCTCCTGTGGCGGCCTGGGCAAAAGATGCCGGGGGAATCGACTTGGGCGGCTGCGAGGATATGCGCCGTGGCGAGCTGGGTTGCCTTCTTTACCGGTAAGTTTGTTATGTGTGTGTAGTGTGTTGAGATGTCTCTTTGAATATGTTCCAGTTTGCTCTTGCATCGTTAAACTTCTTATGGGAAGGTGAACTGTTAAGGTCGTGATCTATGTATGTTACTGTGGTTGGGAAGTGGTCGCTGTCATATGGATTGGTGCCAAAATCAGACTCCAGAGATGGAAAGAGTAATGCGGAGCCAATAGTGAAGTAAAGGTGTGAAGAAGCATTGTGTTCTATGAATTGGTATGTAGGGTGGTTTGTGGTGAATAGGCATCTCCTGAACTTGTTAGAAACTGATAAATAAGGTGACATCGAGTATCCGTGTGGACAGAGCCCCAAAGCGAGTTGCGTGCATTGAGGTCATCTATAAGAATGAAAGGATCAGCCAGCTGATCTACAAAATTCCGAACTCAGAGCTCGATAGCTGGAAATCAGCGGGATATAAACGGTCACACTGTTCTTAGCCTATTGAAAATTATGCCAATCGCAACAGTTTTCAGTATAGCTTGTAATTGAATAGTGTGGCATGCCAATGATTTTTGGGAAATGATGGCCACACCCCCTGAAGATGTACCGCCACCATCCCGGTCCTTCTTAACTATAATGTGACTATCCAAGAAATCTGCGTATTTTGACTTTAAATCTGTTTCTTTAAGACACATTTTGGCTGATTGGAATGCAATATATTGTAGAGATCATCAAGATATTTAAGGAAGCCTCTAAAGGATACTTTCTCCTGCCATCATGTACATTCAATAGCTACTGAAATGTGTGTGTGTTCATGCTTCGTCTTCCAGGCTTGTATCCTTGGAGAGTTTTCTTTGGATTTTCGGTTTGTTATGACGCCGCAGCCGGTTTCTTGCGCTGTCATGCTGGCAGAAACGGTCCGACGTCCATTTTCTCATCACTCGTCCGGGGGGTGCCTGGCTCACTGAGCCCTCTGGACTTGGCTACCTTTCGGAAACCTTTTGTTTCATTCAACACCGTTGCGAGCCTCGGTAGCACCACGGGCGGGACAGGGAGTGGGGCGAGGATTAGGACTGCTGCGGGCCCTGCTCTGTCCATCTCCTACATGCCCTCTTATGTCCTTTGGGTCGGCGGAGTGGAAACGGTGGGAGCAACAGCGCTCCCCGCGGTGATCGCAGTCGCCACGTTTACTGGAATCGCCACAATCGATGATTCTTCACGACGACCAGCAAGAGACGGGGCACCACAGCCTCTACAGGTATATTTGAGGCAGCAGGTGCCTGATCAACTGGCCACTGGGACAGCAACACATCAGAAGAAGGCTGCACTGTGTAGCTGTGCTGAAAATACGCTGCCGAAACCCCGGCGGGCAGCGTCTGCCTATGATGTTTCGGAAAGCTACGTGTGCTTTTGGCTCGCTTCTACATAGGTGATGCTTTGATGTGCTTTTATGAGGATACTTTTCGTTTCCTCCTTGAATTTTTTAGACGCACGTAAATAAGGCAGCATGTACGAAATTTGGGGAATTCAGTGTGGTGTTTTATTCAATCAATCAAAGAAGTTTATTTTTCGCAATATATACTGCGAAAAAAACGGTAGACGGAGAAAAAGCTGCCAGTGCACAGCTTGACGAAGCGCAATCAACCCGTACACACCAGTCATTGCGTACTCGAAGAAAAAAAGGAAGAAAAAGGAGAAAAAGAACAAAAAAAAGGAGAAGGTCTTTGCGCGGAGGGTCTTTGTGGAGGGTCTTTGCGCGGCTCAGCAACCATGTCCGTCATGGCGAGAGAGGTCAGGCTGTGGTCGGCCCGCGAACAAGCTATCTATATCCGACGCAAGAGGGGATCGAGAGAGAGCGTCGGCGTCGGTATGCTTCCGTCCGGATCGGTACACAACACGGATATCGTACTTTCGAAGGCGGAGTGCCCAGCGGCCACGACGGCCGGCGGGATCCTTCAGCGACGATAACCAACACAGAGCATGGTGATCCGTTACGACGTCGAAAGGGCGACCGTACAAGTAAGGACGGAGTTTGCTGATTGCCCATAGAATAGCCAAACTTTCTTTCTCTGTTACGGAGTAGTTGACTTCGGCCTTCGTCAGTGTACGGCTCGCGTAACTCACCACGTATTCGTCAAATCCGTCCTTTCGTTGAGCGAGCACAGCACCTAAGCCAACACCACTGGCATCAATGTGGATCTCAGTGAGCGCATTCGGGTCAAAGTGCCGCAGTGTCGGTGGTGACGTAAGGACCCGACGTAACGTTAAGAAAGCGCTCTCGCACTCGGGGGACCATTCGGCAATGTCTTTACTTCCGCCGAGAAGCTGTGTGAGAGGCGAAATGATAGAGGCAAAGTTTCGTACAAAGCGGCGGAAGTACAAACAGAGGCCGATGAAGCTTCCTAGGTCCTTCAGCGTGGTTGGCCTCGGAAACTCCGACACGGCACGAAGTTTTCCCGGGTCCGGGAGGACATCGTCTTTTGAGACAACGTGTCCTAAAATGGAGAGTTTTGGAGCAGCGAATCGGCACTTCTTAAGGTTCAGCTGCAGACCAGCGGAGGCAAGGCATGTTAGGACTTGTTTGAGGCGAGTGAGATGGGTTGCAAAATCACGCGAAAACACGACTATGACGTCTAAATAGCAGAGACACGTTTTCCATTTCAAGCCCTACAGTACGTTGTCCATCATTCGTTCGAATGTGGCCGGCTCATTACAGAGTCCGAACGGCATGACGTTGAACTCGTAAAGGCCATCGGGTGTCGTAAATGCCGTCTTTGAACGATCAGCGTCGGCCATGGGCACTTTCCAGTGGCCGGATTTCAAGTCTAATGACGAGAAAAACTCGGCTCCCTGCAGGCAGTCTAGCGCGTCGTCTATGCGAGGCAGCGGGTAAACGTCCTTGCGCGTGATTTTATTCAGGCGGCGATAATCCACACAGAATCGAATAGAGCCGTCCTTTTTTTTAACTAGAACCACAGGAGAAGCCCAAGGACTCACGGATGGTCGAATGACGTTGCGTTTCAGCATGTCCGCTACTTGTTCATCAATGACACACCGTTCGGTGGAGGGCACGCGATAGGATCGCTGTCGCAACGGCGCGTGCATGCCAGTGTCGATCTCATGACACACATGGATAATGTGAGGCAGATTAAAAAGAATATAAAATATTAAATGTCTACGCCTGTGCCACTAGGTATAACAGGCTTAACCCGGTAGTAATATAAAAGAATTGGCCGAGAGGCAAAAGATGTTTTTAACCACCGAAGTGGAAATAAATAAAAGGGGAAAAGCTACAGTCGACATGCGGCCCAAAGTGGTGTCGTAGCAGTCGAAGGATGAAGTGAAGCGGTGTAAAAGAGTAAGTAGCTCGTCACGTTCGGCCGAAGAAAGATCGTCGTAAATGGCGCTTCTCAAAAGGGTGTCATCAGGTGTAGACTGAAGACCAAGTGCGGTGATGGCAACGGGCGTCGATTGCTCGGATACACTGAAAACTAGACCGGCATGCACTTCTTCTACAACGCCAAGGCATTCGCCGCGGAAAAGTGTATCAGGGAACGATGTCGGGTTCAAAATAACCATTGTGCCGGCACCAGTTACAATATCAAGAACGGCGAATGGCAGCGACAACCCTTTGCTAGCACAAATAAGACCGGATGGCGCGAAGATGACTGTGGCGACAGAACTGCTGTTGCACGACAACGGCACAAGCACAGATGAGCCAGGAGGAACGTCGTTGACACGCAACTTGACGGTTGTCTCGTCCTGCGGGTTTTCAACCTCCGGAAACAACTCAACTTCAGCGCGATCACAGTCAATGATGGCGTGGTGGCGCGACAAAAAGTCCCATTCGAGAATAATGTTGCGAGAGCACGCCGACAAAACGATGGGCTCGACTACATATGCAACCCCTTGAATTGTGACCCGAGCAGTGCATGCGGCCAGCGGCTCCAACGGTTGTGCACTAGCGGTTCGGAGAGTAACACCACCTATAGGCACTATAGATGTCGTCACTCTTCGTAGCATTCGGGAAAGTTTCGCGTCAATAACAGACACCGCAGCTCCAGTGTCAATAAGCGCCAGGGTAGCAACACCATCAACACACACTTCGATTACATTGGACGGCGAACAATGAGGACTTGGGCATTTCGACGTTGACGCAGTTTGTGCCTCGGAAACTGCGGTGTCTAGTTTTCCGGGTCATCTTTGGATGAACAACGGCGCATCGGGGAGAGTGAGCGGCGTCGTGGGGAAAGAGAACGACGGCTGACGAAGTCGCGGTTATCAGACGAAGCAGTCGTCGGCAGCCGGGTCGGAGCGTGCTCCATTGGTGGTGTTTGCGTATAGGGTAAGGGCCACGATGCATTGCGCGCGCCCGTCATGCCGCGACGGTAGTAGCGGGCCACATTTCCGGCAATCCCACGCTAATAGCAGATAGGGCGATTATCCACCGTGCGCCAAGGGTTCGCGAATGTAGACGCTGGATGCGGAGCGACACGCATGGACCGGACGCGTTGAACGCCGGCATGACTCACAGGGCTTGCAGCAGCACAAAGAAAGGTCCCGGCATGGTTCCAGTGAAAGGTTGTTCCACGGTCTCGGCATAGGTGAAAGGCCTATGTGGCACTGGGTCGACGAAGGTCAAAGGAGCTGCCATCGTAGTTTGCGGCGTTACGTCGGCGTATACCACTGGAGCTACCGCGGAATGGGGCGGTCGAGTGCTTGGAAGTGCGTCAGCCACTTGTTGTCGTATAACGCTCCATAGGGTTGGGGCTAAATCCGACTGAGGCGCTTCGCTGCGTCGCTAACGAGAGAAAGCTGACGAGCCAACTCTTCGCGAACAAACTGTTGAATCTGGGTCAAAAGAACACCCCTATCCTGAGATGCCAAGCTGCAAAGGAGATGGTCGTGTTCCACGGACTTACGACTGAGAGCCCGCTCTCTGCGAAGTTCATCGAATTCTTCGGAAGCGTTAATGAGTTCAGCAACCGTTCGAGGGCTTTTCGCGAGCAACATTTGGAAGGCATCGCCGTCTATGCCTTTAAGAATGTGCTTGATTTTGCCGTCTTCGGTCATAGCGTTGTTTGCCGCTTACACAAGTCAAGGATGTCCTCGATGTAAGAGGTAAAGGCTTCATTCGTGCGCTGGGCGCGTTCGCACAAAAACTGTTCAGCGCGCAGTTTTCGAACAGCGGGGCGCCCCAACACTGACAAATTCGATCTTGAAGTCCGACCACGTGCGTAGATCAGACCCGTGCTTGTTATACCAGGTCTCTGCGACACCGGTTAAGGAGAGACTGACGTTGTTCTGTTTGAGTTTATCGTCCCAGTTGTTATGGGTGCTCATCCGTTCGAAGGTTGTGAGCCAGTCCTCAGCATCCTGGTCATCAGTGCCATTGAAGAAGGGGGGATCCCGTGAACGGACCGTACCAGGGCAGATGATAGGCGCCACAGTAGGTAGGGACTCGTGGTGGTTACTTTGAGACATCCTTGAGGGAAGTGTCCGGCTGCGGAGCTCCGGGGTAGATAAATGGGGACCCGAGCAGCACCACAACCTCCACCAAAAATTGTAAAGGAGATAGTCGGCGTTCCGGTAGAAGGCTGTACTTGTTTATTCATGAACGAGGCGTCGATGCAGAAGGGGTGAGTTGAAATGACCAGCTTTTTGCGAGACTGACACTGAACGAGCGCGTCCTCTTCCTCAAGCGGCATCCGGCGCAGCATATCCACGTAGGGGGATTTTCCCGTTGTGACTGATGCTCATCACAGTTATCATGGGCGCAACATGCTTACTACAAACGCAACATGCTTACTACATGCTTACTACATGCTTACTACACAGAATGTAAATTCAATATTCTTACTCAGTGCTTATTTTAGGTTAAAAAGACCAAACATTTAGTGCTCATGTTTGTAGCCTGGCGGAATCGGGCTGGTCTTAAAAAGCAATATGCGGGCTCGAGTCTATTTCGTTAAAAACTGTCCGGTTAGGGTCGGGCACGGGTTCATATTTTAAAACTGTGTCCGGCACGGTCCGGGATCGGGCATTGATCGCAATATTTGGTCGGGCTCGGCCCCGGCCCGTGCCATGTCTCTACCAGGCGGGGTGTAGCTGGCCTTTGGAATTCCGGCCGCTGCCGTGCTCTAGTTTCTATCATCCAACGAATGCGGCGCTCTCCCACTCGATGCGCGAATTACGCGGGCATTTAAGGCCTGCGCTCGGTTATTTTGCTTATTTTTAACACTTCAAATCCCTCCAAAGATCCTCGTTGATGCCGTAGTCAACTGCAGCTTTTTTGTTTTAACGCTTCTGAGAACCTTTCGGAGTTCCTCTTTAGTTACTAGTGGGACCACCGCAAGTTACCATTGTGCTATCCGTAGATTAACTTGGTCTAACGTCACTGGCATAATCTGGTGTAGAACAACAAGGCACTCGCGACGGCTCAAACAGCGGCCGTATTGATTTTCTCGCACCGTGCGTTCGCCGGTACTCCACCGCAGCCAGGCGCGGCTTGGAAGCGTCCGTGTACCGAATGTTAGTGCATCCCAATGTCCGCACAGAAACCTGCTGCCTAAATGTCCGGATCCTGGCGTAGGACACTTATGTGCATAGACATATCGATTTGGGGACATTTCGGTGCACGAACATTTGGGTGTACAAGTTTTTCTGCGACGGAATTATGGGTGGCTTGTTTGAAACAGGCGCTATATTTTTACTTCCGCATAAGGTGAGTTATGAGAAACAATGTAGCGAAGTGACTGCACGGTTAGATTGACGTTGTGTTTGATTTTTGCCATTTTTTTAGAAATTGAGAAATGTATAGCTTTGTTTTATACTTCGTTAAAGGAACACCTGTTATGCAGCCAACTGATTAAGTTCTCTTGCAGATTTTTTTTTAATTAAGAGGAATTCGTTAATTTATAATCGCACTTTTCTACCCAAGCGAAAACCTAACACAATTGGCCGGTGTACACTACGGTGTAATGCATTCTTAAGCAAATTTGCTGGAACTAAAACCCACTCTCACTTTACAAAGAAAGCAGCTTTACAAACATTCATTTGCCTCAATAATTGAGAAAGTTTTACGAAGTTTTATGTAGGAAGCGTTGTCATGATAAATTGAATTTGCAAACACTGTTGTCGCAAGCGGTTTTCCCCAGGCAAGTCTGGGATATTGTCGTGGAGGAAGAACGGATATTTTTAAAGCACGTGCAGGCATTGTACGCCCGGTGCACGCCCAGTAATACCCCTTTGTTGCTGTTGGGTCGGGGGCAGGAGGGGGGGATGCATTGTATATTCCCGCGCAGGGATGGCACTGCTCCTTTGTTCCTCTTAGGTGCAACGAAAGGGGAACTCCCACTCGTTTTGACTAAGAAGAGGGCGCAGTCGAGTTTATACGGACTGGGGCAAGTGTTAACGTGTGTATTTTAGGGGGGGGGGTTTGAACACGAGTGGAAATTGCGCGGTGTTTAGGCAGTGGGATTCTGGGACAGGCAAAGGGCGTTCGAGTTGTTTCGTGTTAAACACACCGCAATGTCGTTGCACCAAAATATCCCCACTTAAACGTGCTGCGCCGAAATGTCCTACACTGATGTGTCCGGGTATCGCCTGGAGGGCCCCCTTCTCGCTTGTTTTTGCCGTCATTTTTGTCATTTTAATTAGCGGGCACGACATACCCATGTTTGCCAGCTCAAGCAGGGGCACCCATCATATTATTCACGTTCTTTTTTTGTGCGGATTCCATGACCACCCGGGAGGGAGTAGGACTCGGTGTGGCTTCACTGAAGTTACGGTCGAGATTGAACTCTCCGGCTCATTATACGATGTCTGCTTGTGCCATCACTCATGTTTTACAACTTCGTTTGCGTATAGTGCAACGCGAAAATGTAACTACACTCTGGCAAACTGCCAGGTATCGCCTCCAAACGCCGGCCCGTCTTGCTGATCAACGTCTTCGTCTACACTTCCATTTTCCCACCGCTTCAGGTTTTCCCCCTCCAAAATAACAAACAATGATGACCCATGCAAATGCAATGAGGACTGCCAGTGGCCCGCGGGGCACGCGGAACTTCTTTTTTAGAATTTGCGTTCGTCGACCTTTCCACCGCGAACCGAGGCCAGCACCAGAAGTGGGGGAGCCTAAAGTGTCTTGTACAATAGCGTATCAATTAGGTCCCTACAGCTCTTCGGATGCCACCTACACTCCCGCCCCCCCCCCCCTCTCATCCGCGGCGTTCCTGTCAGGAAAATCCTACGGCGACTTTCGCCGGTACTACGAAAGTATACGTGCAGACCATAGGTCGGCAAAACAGGAGGAACTCGCTGAAACCCAATCACAATTGTTTTCATTCACACTGCACTCAATGAAACTCAGACTCAAAAAGCTAGTCTGTTCTCAAAATCACTCGTACTCACTCATCACATACTCATTTGTACTCAAACTCATTTGTCCTCACCAGTATTCGTACTCAATCTGTACTCATGAGTACTCAATCGTCTGTACTCATGAGTACTCAGTCTGTACTCATGAGTACACAATCTCTCCTCATGATACTCAATCTTCTGTGCTCATGAGTACTCATGAGTACTCAATTTGTATTACTTACGAATACTCAACTTATCTGTGCTGTTAGCTACGTAGTGGCTGAAATGAAAGACTAAATAGCAAAAAAATCAAATGTTGTTTGATTAAAAATACTGAGGCTACATATAGATCAGGACAGGGGAGCACGGGAAGAAAAGGTCGGACGCGGTGCACTCTCGTACGGCGACTCACTGCGGGAGGCACGTACACGTGAGAGAGCGAGACGGAGCGTAAGCACTCGCATTGCGTCTTGAGTCTCATCTTATTGTCAAGAATAAAACAACGAAGTCAGGGCTCTCGGGGTATTCGGGGCTACTCGGTGCGGCGGTGGCCGTAAGTTTCGGTTTTGTGCGTGTCTTCGGGTGGTAGCTTTTGTCATCCGCTTTCGTTTCCAGGTGCGTTAATATTCTCCGAATCGTGCTCAGAATCCGAATTGTGCCTGCTCCCAGGCACAATTAAGTGTCTGCGTATATGGTCGTCCCTTGATATCCAGATCACAATCCGCTTATTTATAGTTGCTTGATGAAGGCGTTTGTTTTTTGTTGTACCGGATACTAGAAACTTCGTTAAGAAGGCGTTGGTCTCGATGAGGCTCGGTGAATTTCAAATCGGTTTAATTTTTGTGTGTGCCGTGGCATATACTTCCTCGGACCTGATCTTGACTGCGTTTATGTCACTGCGTTAGTCGCGTCACTTCCGTTCGCTATTGTGTTCGTGTAGCTCGTTACGTGCTTGAAGAATGTGGTAGAGTAGCCGTCCATTTTGTCCGGTGGTGAGTTGCGGTGTGCAGGGATGGCATATTTCGCGCGTTGAGGACGTTGCTTCGATTTAGGTGTTCGTTGCGTATGGTGCGGGAGCTGACCGGTTTTTTGTTTAGCGTGTGGTGGCGTAGCGTTGTGGTATGGTGGAGTGGCTGATCGGTCGAAATCATTGCTGCTCCTTGCTCCGTTTCGCTTTGGTTGCATCGGAAGTGAAACCATTGTGGTGGGGAAGCGGGCGTAGGTCGTCTTGTTCATTGGGCCCACATATCTTGGCGTCGTAAGTGTTACTTCATCGCTAGGAAATTCGATGCCTTCGTCTGGATCGGGTTCATCTATTGCCGTTCTTGCTGTGCCCATGTCGTCGCCTAAGCTCTCGTCTTTTACCCGTTGCTTCGAGCATGCTGAGGTCGGTATCTCTCCCGTACAAGCAGTCTCGAAAGTGTTCCATTCATTCCGAGTCCACTTGCTCGCGGTTGTGTCCTACTGTACGAAACGGTGCTTGACGGATGAGTTTCGATCAGACCAGTGGGTGCCGGGGATCCTGTTCGTTCAGGGTCGGGCGTGCCGCACGCTGGCCGTGTCGTTGCTCATTGACGGACCTACCTGCACGAGTGTGCATTGATCGTTGGCTCGACTGGGAATGGAGCAGCCGGTCCCGTTCCGGTAGGGTTGAACCGTGTGCGCAGGATCTTTTGTTGCTTGTGGCAAGGATAATTTCTGCGGTTGTGACATTCGCTGGGCTAGTACGGATAGCAGC